>CAUYLG010039425.1:0-233138 GCA_963573385.1 Cacajao melanocephalus | reverse complement strand
CTAATTATAAAAATTCATAAAATGCCCATCTAAAAAAACACCAGACCAAAACCACTAAAACATTAAATTTAAAACAACAAATTATTTTTCTTTTTTTTTTTTTTTTTTTTTTTTTTTTTTTTTTTTTTTAAGACAAAGTCTCTCTCTGTTGCCCAGGCTGGACTGCAATGGCTCGATCTTGGCTCACTGCAACCTCCGCCTCCTGGGTTCAAGTGATTCTCCTGCCTCAGCCTCCCAAGTAGCTGGAATTACAGGAGCCGGTCACCACGCCCAGCTAATTTTTTGTATTTTTAGTAGAGACAGGGTTTCACCATGTTGGCCAGGCTGGTCTTGAACTCCTGACCTCAGGTGATCCACCCACCTCGGCCTCCCAAAGTGCTGGGATTTCAGGTGTGAGCCATAATGCCCAGCCACCAACAACTTCTTTTGGAGCACCTCTTTAGGTTAGCTCTGCAGAGCACTGGGCACAGCCAGAAGTCTGGGGCACACTGTGGGTGCTCCAGGACAAAGGCAAAAATCAAATGTCTGTGTGTCTGGGTGTGATTCTAGCAGTTTATCTGGTGTCCCTCATCTGGAACGATGATGGGAATTCAGTTCCTTTTGACAAAACCGCCTCTTCTCTTTGGTGCAGGCTTTGGTTTAGGTGTGTGGGGTTGGCAAATACAATGTTAAACATGGTACAGTCCATGCCCTCCAAAGCTGGTGGCTTAAGAGGGGAGAGCAACATCTGGATCCAGATATACCTGGGTTTGCTTCCTAGCTCCAGCACTCACTGGCTGTGTGACCCGGGGCAAGTGACTAGACCTCTCTGGTCTTCAGTTATTCTATGATGGGGTCGGTAACCCTCCTGAAATGTTTTGGGGATCAAGCAAACAACAGTACAAAACTTTGTAAACTGAAAGTACTGTATTAGTGATAGAAATATATTAGTGATAGACTTATATTCAGATCATCTGTTTGTAAGATTAAGGGTATAATGAGATAATGACTTTTAAGTGATTAAAGGAGATTATGTATATAAAAGCTCTTGAAGGGCACCTGGCACACAGTACTCAATACAGTATTAACCATTTTTAATACTCCCTTACAGCCGGCAGCCGGGCGCAATGGCTCATGCCTGTAATCCCAGCACTTTGGGAGGCTGAGGCGGGCAGATCACCTGAGGTTGGGAGTTCGAGACATGCCTGACCAACATGGAGAAACCCCATCTCTATTAAAAATACAAAATTAGCCAGACGTGGTGGAGCATGCCTGTAATCCCAGCTACTCAGGAAGCTGAGGCAGGAGAATCACTTGAACTTGGGAGGCGAAGGTTGCGGTGAGTTGAGATGGCATCATTGCACTCCAACCTGGGCAACAAGAGCAAAACTCCATCTGAAAAAAAAAAAAATACTTCCTTGTATCTGCTGTTCCTCTACCTGGTGGCTGTCCCCGCAACCCCATTTTCACAGGGCTCACTCCTTCACCTCCTTTGGGTCTTTGCTGGAATGTCACCTTTGAAGCCAGAACTTCCTGACACCCTATTTTTCGCTTCAGTCTACTCCTACTCCCAACAACCCCAGCACTCCTGACACTCTCTTGCTTTATTTTTCTCCGTAGCATTTATTGCCATTTAATATAGTAAAATCTCTCCCATCCCTTGGTTTACTTGTATTTTGTTCCCCACTCCACCCCTAACCGCAGTAGAATGTAAGCTCCACGAGGGTGAGGATTTTTGTTTGTTTTCTTCACTGCAGCATCCCGGTGCCTAGACTGAGGACACCAAACATTTTCTTTAAACGGCCAGACCATATTTTAGGCTTTGCAGGCCATATGGTTTCTGTCCTAACTACCCAACTCTGTCATTGCAGCACGGAAGCAGCCATAGAAATATGTAAACAGATAAGCATGGCTGTGTTCCAGTGAAACTTGGCTTAGTTAGCCAGGCACTGTGGGGCCTGCCTGTAGTCACAGCTACTCAGGAGAGTGAGGCAGAAGGATTGCTTGAGCCCAGGAGTTCGAGGCTGCAGTGAGCTATGATCTCACCACTACACTCCAGCCTGGGATACAGAGTGAGATTGTGTTTCAAACAAACAAACAAAAACAAAAGTACAAAAAAGAAACTTTATTAAAAAAAAAAAAAGAATCTGGCAGCAGCCAGAATTTGGCCTGTGGGCCACAGTTTGCCAATTCTTGGCCTGGATCAATGCATGGCACATTGTATTAGCTTGGTGCAAAAGTAATGGCAAAAACTGTGATGACTTTTGCACCAACCTAACAGCTGCTCAATAAATATTTATTGACTGAATTAATTGTGAGCAAATGAGCACAGGACTCCCGGAGACACCTGATACAGTCCTGGTACATAGCCATACTCAATAAACACATATACTTTCCTATTTTGTACTTAATAAATATGACAAGACAGGCTATGGTAAATTGTATTAGGGGTACGAAGAAAGTGCTGTGGGAGAATTGAGTGGTGGCTCCACCCCTTTGGATGAGGGAGGACTTCAAGGGTGTCTGTATAAGAGTTCTCCAGAGAAACAGAACCAAAAGACTAATAACATGTGTGTGTGTGTATACAGAGAGAAGACAGAGAAAGAGCAAGAGATTTATTTTTAAGCAATTGGCTCATATGATTATGGAGACTGGCAAGTGCAAAATTTGCAGAGTGGGCTGGCAGGCTGGAGACCCAGGGAAGAGCCGATGTTGCCGTTCAAGTCCAAATTCCCTTTTGCTTGAGGGAGGTCAGTCTGTTCTAGTCAGGCCTTCAACTGATTGGATGAGGCCCACCCACATTAGGGAGGCCAATCTGCTTTACTTGAAGTCCACAGATTAAAATGTTAGTCTCATCCACTATATACTCTCCAGGACCAGCCTGGCTAACAGAGTGAAACCCCGTCTCTACTAAAAATACAAAAAATTATCCAGGTATGGTGGCACATGCCTGTAATCCCAGTTATTAAGGAGGCTGAGGCAGGAGAATCACTTGAACCTGGGAGGCGGAGGTTGCAGTGAGCCCAGATCACACCACTGCATTCCAGCCTGGGTGACAGAGTGAGACTCTGTCTCAACATAACCAAAAAACTGAAAAAAAAAAAAAACCCTCAAAATATACCCTCACAGAAACATCCAGAATAATATTTGATCAAAGATCTGGGGACTGGTTGTCTTAGTGTGTATATACTGCAATAACAAAATATCTGCGACAGGGTAGTTTTATAAAGAACAGAAATTTCCCCTTCCTTCCTTCCTTCCTTCCTTCCTTCCTTCCTTCCTTCCTTCCTTCCTTCCTTCCTCCCTCCCTCTCTCCCTCTCTCTCTTTCTTTCTTTCTTCAGGGTCCGTTGTGGAGACTGTCAGACTGTACTGCAGTGGCACAATCTTGGCTCACTGGCAACCTCCGACTCCCAGGCTCAAGCAATTCTCCTGCCTCAGCCTCCTGAGTAGCTGGGATTACAGATGTGCACCACTACTGCCCAGCTAATTTTTATATTTTTAGTAGAGAGGGGCTTTCGCTATGTTGGCCACGCTGGTCTCGAACTCCTGGCCTCAGGTGATCCTCCCCGCTTGGCCTCCCAAAGTGCTGGGATTATAGGCAAGAGCCACCACACCCAGCCCAGAAATGTGTTTCTTACAGTTCTGGAAGCTGGAAAGTCCAAGATCAAGTCACTTGCTTTCAGTTTCTGGTGAGGGCTGCTCTCTGCTTCCAAGGTGGCACTTTCTTGCTGCAGGCTCACACGGTGAAGGGGACAAAAAGGGATGAATGCTCTGTCTTCACATGACAGCAGAAATGGAAGGCTAATACGGCTCAGGCCGCTCTCCGAGGCCTCCTTTATAAGGGCACAAATCCATCCATGAGGTCAGACCCATGACTTAATCACTTCCCCCAAAGCCCCATCTCTCAATACCATCACGTTGGGGTTTAAGTTCCAACCTATGAATTTCAGAGGGACAAATACACTCAAATCATAGCAGTAGTCCAACTATGTTGACCCATAAAATTAATTATCACAGTGTGCAAAGCTGCTTCCCCCAGAAGCAGACCCTAAGTCAAGGATTCAAGGGCAAGTAGTTTATTTCATAGGGATCCCAGGAAGCACTGCTGCGGAGTGGGGAAGTAAGAGAGAGGAGAGGGAAATGAATCCAAGGTGTGACAATGAGCAGGTTTTACTGAAGACAACTGGGCCTCAATCCCTCTGGGGTCCTCAATCCCTCTGGGAGTCAGTGCCAGACTGCCTCAGAATTATCCTCTTCCCAGGGCTTAGGAGGCTGGGGTATTTATCCTCCAATGTCCATTCACCATTGTCAGTGGAAGGCTGCTCCTGGACTACCCGGTGCGTCCCGTCTAACATGTGCTTGGGCTGAGAGAAAGCCCTCGGTTGAGAGTGGCAGATGCTTGCGGTAGATCAAAGGCTCGCACCCGGTGGGTGAGGGCAGAGGGAATGTGGGCAGGGCACTTTAGTGATACTTGGGCTGGCCATGCAGGATAAGCCACCATCTTGTTAAAGACACCGTTTTTCAAGTCTTTGACGCTCATCGCTGAGATTAATCCTAACTGGAACAGTCACTAATAGCTATGCCAGCAGAGAGGCAGAAAGCATTTTCTTTCCCTTGTGCCCAGTTGGAAAACTCTCTGGGAAGGACTCTGATTGGCCGAGCTTGGGTCATGTGAGTGCTCTTGCGTTCAGGGGGGCGGGGTATTATGATTGGCAGCCTCTACCACTATTCATAGTGAGGGGAGGAGCAGTTAGTAGCCCACCAAGCAGGGGTGTGCTACTCCCAGCAGCGAGGGGGCTGGGCAGGCCAAACAATGGATCTCCTGCACAGGAAGAGTTCTTTCCTTTGTTTCTTTTATTTTGTGGGTGACAAATAAAACTCACAGAGGAGCTGCAAGTCGAATGAAACAATTTACATGCCAAAATAGAACGGGCCTCACCACAGAGCTATTGACTGGTTTGGAAACACAAACGGGGAACATCCATCCTAATTGTATGTATTCAGAGTATAGAGCAACATATGTCATAGAGGAGAAAATAATCTAAACCCCAAATAGTTAAAAAGCCATTCACTAGTACTCTTTAGCCTGCCTGCCATTCAATGTGGTATAAAGAGACCTCAGGGAAAAGTTACTTAACCTCTGTGAACCTGTTTCCTCGTCTGTAAAATGGGAATGATGCTGATGGATAGCTCATGGGCTTGTGAGGATTAAATGGGATAAAGTGTGTGAAACACATGCACAGCGACTGACCATGGCAAGTTTCCAGGACATAGCTTTTTAAATTTTTTTTGAGGTGGAGTTTTACTCTTGTTGCCCAGGCTGGAGTGCAATGGTGTGATCTCGACTCACCGCAACCTCCACCTCCCAGGTTCAAGCAATTCTCCTGCCTCAGCCTCCCAAGTAGCTGGGATTACAGGCATGCACCACCACGCCTGGCTAATTTTGTATCTTTAGTAGAGATAGGGTTTCTCCATGTTGGTCAGGCTGGTCTCAAACTCCAGACCTCAGGTGATCCACCCGCCTCAGCCTCCCAAAGTGCTGGGATTACAGGCGTGAGTCACCGCACCTGGTCCAGGACATACTTTTGATGATGGTGATAAGAATAATTTTCTGTGACCTCCATGTGGGAACCTTCCCGGTTCAGGCAGTTGTCCTTCTGTGGCTACCTGGAGGTTGGCTGGAGTTTCTCTACAGCTCCACAGGAGTCTGCTCACCGGTCTCTCACCAAGAACATCCCCCGCCTCTTCTCATCTAAACACTAGAGAGTGGCCAGGTACAGCGGCTCACGCCTGTAATCCCAGCACTTTAAGAGCCCGAGGCAGGCAGATCACTGAGGTCAGGAGTTTGAGACCAGCCTGGCCAATATGGTGAAACCCTGTCTCTCCTAAAAATACAAAAATTAGCCAGGCATGGTGGTGCGTACCTGTAGTCCCAGCTGCTCAGGAGGCTGAAGCAGGAGAATCGCTTGAACCCAGGAGGCAGATATTGCAGTGAGCCAAGATTGTGCCACTGTACTCCAGCCTGGGCAACAGAATGAGACTCTGTCTCAAAACAAAACAAAACAAAAAAACACTACAGAGGTTGTATTCCAACGAGAAGGTGGGAGGCAGGAAAGGTGCTCTCGGGGAGCAGAGGCAAGGAAGTGGGAAGTGAGAGCAGGTGTGGAGCTGGCTGTGCAGACTGGGGTGCGTCCGGGAGGAGGAGCTGGGGAGAACGAGGGAAGCTGCTGTGTCTCTAACCCCATAAGCAAGCCTCACCAGAGACTCCAGCCCCAGGAACTGGGGAGGGGTTCTCACTGGAAGCATGCCCACAATGCCGGGATCTGTTTCCATCTGCTCATTTTACTGCTGAATTGTAAAGTGCTAAATGTCATTATCCTCCCCTTCCTTAAACCAGGAAAAAAGTTAACAGTCTGAGAAAAGGAGATATTTCACTTCATTTGGCATCCAGCCACCATCATCCACATGGGCGCTCCCTTGGGGTCTGGCTAGGGAGGGAAAAGAGCCCTATTCTGTTCTGCTTTCAGCTTTTAGCACCACTCTGTGCAGGCTCCAGACTGGGTGGCCAGGTCGGAGCTCAGCCTGGCTGTTGGCAGAGGAGCCAGCCACCCTCTGAACAGCTCAGACACTGCAATAGGTGCCAAATGGAGGGAAGTAACTTGTTCAAGGTCACTCTGCTCATTAGGGTCTGTTCTATATGGCCCGAGAAGGTGAACTTGAACCAAGGAAAATTACAGATTTCAACTCAATAGAAGGACAAACTCAGAAGACTTAGACCTGTTAAAAAATGACTCCTTCATGAGGTAGTGAGCGGTTTTTCTGCCAGTGGCATGCAAGTGTTGACTAGACCCTCCTTTCAGAAGCCTCACTGTAAGGAGGAGTCCGCTGTAGATGGGGTGGGGTGACAAAAGAGCTTATGACTAAGGTTCTTTCCAATTCTGAGACTCTGGAAACCTGTAACTGAGAAATCTCACCCATTTTCACCATCTTTAACATGTCTTGCCCCTGCTGTCTAAACAGGGGTTTCTGGTTGCCTGATGATGGCATGACATGGAGCGAGTGAGCAGGGAGAACAGGTGTAATTCATCTTCATTGTTCTGATTATAGGGTCATTAAGACTTTCACTCTGCAGTGCTCCCTCGAGGAACTCCTGCTGCTTCCGCTAGATGACAGTTGATCCTCACAGCGGACCAGTGGGTAGCGGTGTCCAACAGGGCTCAAAGCCGCACTTAAACATCCCTCACCCATTGAAGCTGCAGTCCTTGGGGACTGCAAGGCCTGGCCTTAGCAGGACTTGTTGAAAGGGGCAGCATCAGGCCAAATCCCAAGGTCCAGAAACAGCCATGCCCTCCTGTCCATTGGGCTGTGGAAAGGCCACTAACCCAGGATGAGTATGGCTGGGGCAGAGGGACTAGGGTTGCTAGTTAAAGCCTTCAGTAGCTTCCCTTAGGTTTCCCACTGATCCCTAGGGCCCAGTATAACTTGCTCACCGTGGTCCAGACTGTGACCTCCCTGAAGGCAAGGACAGGGTCTGTTTTGTTCACCACTCTAGCCCTAGAGCTTGGCAGTATTCTGGGCCCTTGACCGGCGCTTGGTAAATATCTGTTGAGTGAGTGAATGGAACAGGTCTTCCCGAATGTGATGGAAGTGAACTCGTCAAGCAGGCATCCCTAAAAGGGCGGACAGCGCTGTACCACCCAGATCGCATGCGGAATTGTAATCCCCTGTGTTGGAGGTGGGGCCTGGAGGGAGGTGATTGGATCGTGGGGGTGGTTTCTCATGAATGGCTTAGCACCATGCCCCTAGTGCTGTTGTCATGATAGAGTTCTCACCAGATCTGGTTGTTTAAAAGTATGTAGCACCCCCACCCCCTCTCTTGCTCCTGCTCTGGCCATGTAAGACATGTCTGCTTCCCCTAAAACCTTCTCCCATGATTTGAAGGTTTCCTGAGGCCTCCCAAGAAGCAGAGCAGATGCCAGCATCATGCTTCCTGTACAGCCTGAGGAAACGTGAGCCAATGAAACCTCTTTTCTTTAAAAATTACCCAGTCTCAAATATTTCTTTGTAGCCACGTGAGAAGGGACTAGTACAATGAGTCCGGAGGTTTGGACAAGTCCCTGATCTTTGGGCCTCAGTTTTCCCAATCACAGAACTGGGGAGCTGGCGTGAGGCTGGATAGGAGGTAGGAAGAAAGGCCATGTTTTCTGGTTGAGCTACAGACCTTAAGGACCCTTGGGCTGCAGAACTGGCCCCAGCCTCTGTCATGTGGACCTAGTAATGTACCCATCTTTGGGACTGAGGTGCCACATCACTGCCGGGTGTCTCCTCAGTTCAGTAGCCAAAACTCAGCTTGTCTTCTATGCCAAGCTCGCTGCCGGCCATGGCACCAAATGGGTTGTGGTTCCTGCTATGAAGGACCCAGAGTCGAAATGGAAATGGTCATGCAAAGAGAAGGAAAGAAATGCAACACAGTGGGGCGAAATGGCCAAGAGCTCTCCATCTGTGAAAGAGAGTGATTAATGAGAGGGGGTAGGGTGTGCAAGACTTCCTGGAGGAGGTACTTTTGAGCTGAGCATTTGGGGTAGAAATGACAGGAAAAAAGCCAGTTGGGGGAAAGGATGGACAAAGGCACCAAGGTAAGGCAGTGTGGGAGCAGAGATCAGGGGTAAAGTGACAGGCAGGGTTGGTGCTCACAGGGCACGGAAGAGGCCCAACTCTAGGCCGAAGATGACACAGCTCCTGCACAGGGCTGTATTCCAGGAGGGAGCACTAAACCATGCTGGCCTGGTTCAGATCCTGGCCCTTCACATGTATACCTGTGACCTTGTTCTGTGTCTCAGTTTTCTCATCTGTAAAATGAGGATTCTAATAGCTAACCTTCAGAGCTGTTGAGAGCATTAAGTGAGATGACAACATGAGAGTACATTAAGTGAGATTACATGAGATTGGCACAGAGTAGGCAGTCTGGGAAATGGTTTTTTCTCTCTCTTTGGCTTTTTGTTAATATGCAGATACTCCTGAGATAAGCTATAGTGGGTGTCTGTTAGCCATTTATGAAATTAGGGTGAACGAGATTATCAGAAAGTTTACTGAAAAAGTTATGAGAGGACAGGGAGGCAAGGAGGGAGAAATGCATGCCTTTGGGGACAGGAAAGGCAAGAGAGGAAACAGAGACAGACTTCAGCAACCTCTAAGTTTTGCCAGCAGACTGCCTTAAATTCAGTTTGTTTGTTTAAGGAAGGAGAAGAAAGAAATGGGTTCCCAGGCTGGTGGGCACATTGCCTCAAGCTTGTAATCCCAGCACTTTGGGAGGCCAAGGCAGTCGGATCACGAGGTCAGGAGTTCAAGACCAGCCTGGCCAACATAGTGAAACCCCATCTCTACCAAAAATACAAAAAATTAGCCAGGCATGGTGCCAGGCATCTGTAATTCCAGCTACTCAGGAGGCTGAGGCGGGAGAATCGCTTGAACCCGGGAGGCGGAGGTTGCAGTGAGCTGAGATTGCACCATTGCACTCCAGCCTGGGCGACAGTGCAAGACTCCATCTCAAAAAAGAAAAGAAAAGAAAAAAATAAATGGGTTTCCATCCTAGGGATGATCATGGGTCACAGTCTTGGGCAGAGGGGGGATGGGTGGGGGTGGAAGTGGACAGGGCTGTGTGTGGCCTGCTGTTGAGTCACCTCCTGGCCTCTGCGGCAGTGGCCGTGAGAGGAGGAGGGTGAGAGAGAATGTCACCATTCAAAGTGGTGAACCATGGTGAGCCATGAGGTGGAATTCAGGATCCTTAGAGGGGCCTCACTGCCAGGTTTCACAGGTACCCGGAATGCCACCATTAGTGTTGAAGCATTGTCCCAGTAGATATCAGAGTGACCCATATAACAAGTGACACACGAACCTTTAACATATGAACACTGAATACATTAGTGTTGATCAGTTTATGAGCATTTTTCCAAACCTGAAGAAGGGTGAAAATAAGTTGGAGGTACAGTGTGGGGAAAACAGTAAGCGCGGCTTTGGACAAGCCACTTCCCTTCTACAGCTCTCAGTTTTCCCCTCTGCACAATGACGGGGTTGGAGTGTTGATGTCTAAGGCACTGAATTTCAGTCTGTTCTCCATCCATCAGTGGATACGTGAGATGCAGTGCAGCGGTGCTGGCCTGTTCCTGGTAATGAGTGAGGATATGAGCAAAGCGGTGAGTACAGCCTGGATTCCCAGCTACTCGGGAGGCTGAGGTACAAGAATTGCTTGTACTTGGGAGGCTGAGGTTTCAGTGAGCGGAGATCTGGCCACTGCACTCCAGCCTGGGCGACAAAGTGAGGCTCTGCCTCAAAAAAAAAAAAAAATTCTATATGACTATGATTCCAAAAGTGTAAAATTCCAAGAATTTCTTTAGAATTAGTAGAATGGTCAAGATTGGGGCAGGGCCGGGCACGGTGGCTCACACCTGTAATTCTAGCACTCAGGGAGGCTGAGGCGGGTGGACCACTTGAGGTCAGGAGTTCGAGGCAGCCTGACAAACATGGTGAAACCCCATCTCTACTAAATATACACAATTAGCCAGGTGTGGTGGTGCACGTCTGTAATCCCAGCTACTTGGGAGGCTGAGGCAGGAGAATCACTTGAACGCAGGAGAGCTGAGATCGTGCCACTGCACTCCAGCCTGGGCAACAAGAGCAAAACTCTGTCTCAAAAAAAAAAAAAAAAAGATTGGGGGTAGGTGGCACTCCTAATGGGTGGGTCCCCTAGGTTCCCCCAAGAACAGGGAAGTCAAGTGAAGATTCTATTGGTGGGCTGTATTTCAGAGCGTTTGGGAGGCCTTTCCGGCCAAGCTGACCACGGAGGAGGCCTGCTGGAAGAGTGGCAGGGAGGCTGGAATGAGCCTTGAGCACCAGGCTTACGCAAGGGCCCTGTCCCCTAACTCACTAGTGGTGCAGTCTTGCCCTCTGCTTTAGCCATGGCTTTTCTGGCTGCGGGAGCTGAGACCCCACTCCAGTCAACTAAAGTAAAGGGGGCTTTCACACAAGGACAGAGTGTGGCTCACGGGAGTCCAAGGACAGGCACTCAGCCCGGAGGGATTGAGCGCCTGGACTAGAAAACTGCCACACTGAGGTAACTGTCTTGTTTCTCTCGGGAGCCTCACAGCCATCTTATTTTCCCTGTATGTCTAGAAAATTCTGTCCCTCAGTTGGCAGCTTCGCGGCGTTCTCTCACTTCAGCTCCCAGCCTCTTCTGCTCTGGGGAATCAGGCCTCCAGTCTGGGTGGGCATATTTCAAACCGCCCGGTGTCGCAACATCCCCATTCACGATTCCCGACAGAGAATCGAACTGGCTCCTCTCCCCGGCCAGCCAGCCGAAGGCAGGGGGGCCGTCCGGACCTGGCCCCATTAGCCTCGGGGGCCGCAGCAGGGTCCCTGGGAGCCTCCGGCCTGGGCGCCCACGCCCTATAAGGAGACCGCCCGGCGGTCCCGCGGCGCGCTGGCGCCCTCGCCCTCGCGCTCCATGGTCTCGAAGAGCAGCCGCACCAGCGCCGGCCGTCCCTGGGCCACCAGGGCCCGGGCCAGCCCCAGCACCTCGTCCGTGTGCCCGCGCCACACGCGCTGCAGCTCCTGGCGCAGGCGCGCCGCGGGGTACTTGTCCTGGGCGCGGCGCAGCCAGGCGTCCACCTCGCGGCCCAGCTCGGCGTCGCTCAGCTGTGCCTGGCTCCATTGCGCCAGCAGCGCCTCCAGCAGGCAGCCGAAGCCCTCGCTGTGGCTGGAGCCCGTGTCGTCCAGCTCCACCGCGCGCTTAAAGCAGGCCGCCGCGTTGGCGTCCTCGCCCTTGATGCGCAGGCACTTGCCCCGCAGCAGCTGCAGCTCCGGCAGAGTGGCGCCCAGCTCCGACTCGCCCGCCTTGGCCAGGAACACCAGCGCCTGGTTCAGCGCCGCCTCGTCCACCGCCAGCAGCTCCTGCACCGCGTCCACGCCCATGTAGTAGTAGACCTGGGGTAGGGGACACGGGTGAGCCCTTCACCACAGGCGCCGCTCCCGGCTCATTCCCGCCCCACGCTTGCTTTAAAACAAATTCCACTCCTTCACTCATTCCCACCCTCTCTCCACCGACAATGATGAATCCCACGTTTTATTCCTGCTTCTCTAGAAAAAGCGTACACCGATTCCAGTTCCAGCCCCTTCACATCTAGCCGTGTAACCCTGAGTGAGTCAGTCTCTGGATCTCGGTTTTCTTGATCTAAAATTATGATATTGTCACTTCTTGGTGGTCATTCCCTAAACACAGATAGAGAATAGACATCTTCTAGATAAAGAATAATGCCCACACTTCCTGAGTGCTTAAGAAGAGCCAGGCCTCATTCAGTCCTCACCATGGCTGGAGGAGGTGGGTACTGTTAGGAGGGGTGCATCTTTTTCCTCTGTCTCCTCGGGGCCCAGGCCTAGCCTGGCAGGGAGTAAACAGATTCTTGCTCAGCCATTGGCTAAGCCAAGAGACTGCCTTACCTGCCCAATGTCCAGGTATGTCCTGAAGCCTGGGCACACCCTGACCACTTCCTCGAGGTCAGCCTTGGCACAGGCCAGGTGATTCCTGTCAGGCATGCCCCCGAGACCCATCTTGGCCCGCTCCAGGTCGTGCAGGTAGGTTCTGATGTGGATCTGCCAACAGAGAGCCAGCATAGGAAAGATGATCCAGGCATAGGCCTCTGCCCTCCTCTCTACTCTAAATGAACCCAGTCCTTTTTTCAACAGCAACCAGGGAGGTTCCACGATGCAGTAGAAAGACCCTGAGGCCAGGACCCAGGAGTCCTAGGTCCTACTCTTGGACCAAGTTGGGCTAGCCACACCCCCTTTCTGGTCCTTAGTTTCCCTGTCTGTGCAATGAGTGGGTAGGATGAAGAAAGAGCCCCTCACTCATTCAACAGATATGTATTGAGTGCCCACCATGTGCCAGTCCTATGCTGGGTATAGGAGGTCCCGTGGTAACAAGATAGATGAGGTCCCTGCTCTGGTAGAACTTAACATTCCAGTAGGGGGGCAGTTGGTAGTAAACGGTGTCATTTCAAGTGGTAAGTGCTATGACGAAATAAACAGGACAACAGGATAGAGGTGATTGGGGAGGGTTATTTTAAGTAGGATGGCAGCACCGATTTTGTGAGTTTATGTCAACAAGCAGTTTGAGAAGAATGGCAGGTGGCCCCAACTGACAAGTGTCACATTACAAGTGATTTCAGACCCTTGCTTTTCCGACTTCCTCCATTTTTCCCACACTTAGAGGATTTACAAAGTTTGGAGGTTTAGGAGGGGTGGGGTTGGGGCGGGTAGGAGGAAGCAAGGGAAAGGGGGTCATTGTTGTTGTTGAAGGTATTAATGCTTTATAGTCATCAGAAGGGCTCTGGTTATCAGGCAGCATCATGGGGGCAGGGGGAGATGAATCTCTGGATTTGGGGTCAGTTGGACTAGGGTTTGAATTCCAGTCCTCCCCTTAACCCCTGGCTATTAGTCATGTCATCTGGAGGGAGTTCCACAACTTCTATGAATCTCATTTCTATATGTGATATACATGTATATCTTCCTTGGGGAATTACCATCATGACTGAAAGAACATTCTAGCCAGGACCTAGCATATGTTCAGTTCATTCATTCCTTCAGCAAATGTTCATTAAGAGCCTCGTCTGTGCCAGACACTGTTGCAGGCACTGAGAACACAGTAGACAGCAAAACCACAAAAAATCCCTGCCCTCGAGTGGCTTCTATGTTTTGGGGCAGAGAGACAATGACCATGATAAAGATGTGAATAGTGTGTAAGGGAATGATTAGTGCTAAGGATAAAACTAAACCAGGAAAGGAGAACATAAAATGTTGGTGGTGGCTAGGTATTTGGCTCACGCTTATAATCCCAGCACTTTGGGAGGCTGAGGCTGGAGGATTGCTTGAGCCCAGAATTTGAGACCAGCCTGGGTAACATAGGGAGAACCCTGTCTCTACAACAAATAATTTGTTAAAAATTAGCTGGGCGGGTGTGGTGGTACACCACAGTGGTCCCAGCTACTTGGGAGGCTGAAGTGGGAGGATCACTTGATCCCAGGAGTTCGAGGCTGCAGTGGGCCGTGATCGCGCCTCTCCACTACGGCCTGGGTGACAGGGTGAGACCCTGTCTCTAAAATAATTTTAAAAAGAAATATATTAATAAATTAGATGTTGGCCAGGCTTTAACATTTTCAATTAGATGGCCACTAGAAGACCAGTAGGAAGTGAGGGAGGAAGCCAATCAGATATTTGGGAGAAGAGCATTCCAGGCAGAGGCCCAGGCCAGCAGGGCTGGAAGGCTGAGTGAGGCATGAGCAGAGGGAGGTACGGTAGAGGGGTCATGGGCCAGGGCTGTGCTTATGGGCCGCAGCATGGACTGAAGCTTTTACACAGATAATGTGAGTTCCCTCCTTACCATCTCTTCTCCACCATTCTGTGCTCCTCTGGTCATCTGAGTAGTAAGTATGACCTTTGGAGCCACAGAGAGGCCAGGATCATATGACACCAGATAGTGATGGACGGAGGAGGGTAAAGTTGGAGTTTCTGATAATTAAATGCAGTTCCTAGGGGAAGGTCACTGCCTCCCTGGTCCTCTGTGGCCTCATTTGCAGAATGGCACATGTCTGGCCCTCTCACAGGATTCTTGTGAACATTAAATCAGACCACGAACATGAAAGTGCTTGGTGAAATGCAGAGTTTTATAGAAATATTTTCTTATTTACTATTATGGTTAGTATCATTAGTGTCTATAATAATAACCACATCAACGGCAGTGAAGGAATTTCACTCCTGCCTTGTACCTGCTGGCAAAGTAATTAAGCCACTGAGACCAAGACTGGGAGCAGATTTGCCACCAGGTCACGTGGAAGGTAGTAGAGAAGATGAGGGGATGGGGGGACTCTTCGGCTTGCAGTGAACTAACGTTGGAGCTCTGAGTTTGCTTCCTCAAGCATATGGGCCCTGTGTGGGTTCTAGCGGGAAGGTCTGGGACTAGTATGGGAAGCTAGCGGGAGGCAAGACCCGCCTAAGCGTGTAACTTGCAGAGCTGAATAACTATGTGGTGGGCTGCATCAAGAGATACTGAGACAATTAAAAAATATACCTAATATTAGAATAGTTGCAGTCAGTCTCCTATGAGATCTTACTGTGTGCTTGATGCTGAGTTTTACATAATCTCATTTAAGTCTCACAACAGCTCTACGAGATGTATTATCATCTCCAGGCTACAGATAAAGAAACTGAGGCTCAGAATCTGGGCAAGAGTATTTTGCCAAAGGTCCCGTAGCACGTGGTGTTGTGGGATGTGAACCAAGGCTGTCTGTGTTCCGAGCCAGAGCTCTGATCCACTGTATTAAACGACCTCTACTGCCTTTCAGAAAAGGTATATCCAAGGCACTGTGCTTTAGATGCCACCTCACTGAGTCTGTTGACAACATTTTAAGGAAAGTGTTGTTATTGATATTTTACAGATTTGGGAACTGAGGTTTGGAGGGGTAAGTGGCTTCCTGCAAGTTCCACAAGGTGGAGAGGCCAGATTTCAACTCTGGTCAGTCTGATTCCACCCGTGCTAATACAGAGAAGTCTGGTGGCTCACTGAACAGACAGTGTAGAAGGGATTCCTGCCGTGAGTGGAGGCTCCTGCATTCTTTCACTCAAAAACCTTACAGGGCTGAGTGCAGTGGTTCACACCTATAATCCCAGAATTTTGGGAGGCCGAAGTGGGAGGACTGCTTGAGCCCAGGAGTTTGAGACCAGTCTGAGCAACATAGCGAGACCTCATCTCTGCAAAACAAAACAAAAATTAGCCGGGTGTGCTGGTGTGCACCTGTAGTCCCAGCTACTTGGGAGGCTGACGCGGGAGGATTGCTTGCACTTAGGAAGTCTAGGCTGCAGTGAACCATGATGGCACCACCATGCTCCAGCTAAGCAACAGATCGAGGCCCTGTCTCAAAACAAACAAAAAACTTTATAGAACCCAACTGTGTTTTTTAACGGCTCCTAAGCTCCCTTCCACCATGGGGACCCCCTGACCTTTGGGCCCTGGCAACAGGGTCTTGGCCTCTGGCCCTTGTTCTCTGATTCCCGATGGCAGGATGGGGTGGGCTGCAGGTTGACCCACCTTGGCCCGTGTGCAGTACGCCTGCCAGTTGAGCTCTGGATCTCGTAGGACATCCAGGGCCATGTTGCAGGTTCCAATGGCCATATCCTGCTTTCCTAGGAAGTGGAAGATTTTGGCCAGGCGATTGAGGATGGGAGGGTGGTTCTTGGCAATCTCGATGGCCTAGGTAAGGGAGGAGTGAAAAAGCAAACCACTTGCCTGGCTGTCAGCTGGTGCTGAACCACAGGAACCCCATCTCTGGATACAGCCATATCACCACGGTGCCTTTCCCCATATCCACCCTTATCCACCTGCCAGTAAATTGTCACATCATGGAACCCAACATCTTGGGGACAACCCATTGGCACTCAACTCCTGAGAGCCCGACCCACGACATCACCTGTCACATCCAGTAAAGCCTTCCAGACCCCAGTCAGATCCCTCCTTCCCAGTGTATGCTCCCCCGTCTTCCTGGGGCAGATGAGAGGAAGCGCCAGAGGCAACCCCCATCCCCCATCCTTACAAAGTACAGAGTTTCTACCTAGGTGATAGCACTTACCCCTACTATTGTCATTGACTGCTTCCCTTTGTAAGCAACTTGCCTTAGTGTCACACAGCCTATGGGGAGGGCTGGCAAGGAGACCCCAGCAAAACCCTTCTTTCTACTATGCCATTGGGGGTGGGGAGGTAGGGGACTCCTGGCAGAGGGAATACTGTGAATGAAGGTCTTGAGGGGAAAAGTCTAAGGGTCTATTTCAAGGCTGGAGAAGTGGGGTGGGGCCAGACTGGATATGGGGAGGGTCTCTTTTGTTTTGAATGAAGAGAGGGTGGAGAATAATGTCTGGAGTAGGTGTACTTCCTGGGCGGGCCACAAGGTGGGGGATGATACCCAGAGAAGCCTGTGTTCTGGGCAGAAAGGCTGGGGCACCAGGGTCCATCTCAGTTTAGAGGGCAGATGTGGCTAGGGGCACCTACCTTGCCGAAGCAGTCCAGAGGATCAGTCCCCGAGTACCCACAGTCGTGGACGCCCATAGGGGTGGTGGAGAAGGTGTCCTTCCGCTCCAGCAGCATCCCAAGGTAGCACCAGGCCAGGGCTGGGGATGAAGGGTGGGAGAGGGTCTTTAGGAGGCAGCAGGGTGGAGAGAGGGAAGGGGCCATCTCCATCCTAGGTGTCGCCCATGAAGACAAAGCAAGGGACAGTAGCGCGAGATCACTGAGGGCAACCCCAGGACACAGAGAAGCAACGGTGGAGAGAGGGGCCATGTAGGGGTTAGTGAACCTATTTTAGTGCTTATTCTGTGTTCAGTGTGTCATCGGGGGGACCTCATTTCAGGTATGTAGGTCTCTTCTGACTTCAGCTCTCACCAGCTCTGGTGGTTCTACTCCTGGCTGTGCAAAAAAACAATGACTCCTCTCCAACAGAGGATTCAATCTCCTGACCATAAGTAGGTGGAAATGGGAGACACTACCGCTCACCCTCCAGGTCACAAGCGGCAGAGGGGGAAGCCTGCAGTCACAGTGACTTGTAGTTGGCATGTTCACTTGGGCAAGGTGCGTGGGCTCCTTGAGGTGCACGGGTGAGTGTAGGCAACGGGGCGAGGGGGAAAGAAACAGGAGCTAAGAGGGGGAGGTAGTACCAGAGGTGGGTGCCATGCCAGGGGCCTGGTGGTGGGGGCAGAGGTTGCTGTCCCACCCATCCCCTGGGCCCCTACCTCGGTGGTGGGGGTCCTCAGACTTGAGCACTTGCCGGAGCAGGGCCAGGGTGCGGTTAAAGGCGGGCAGCCTCTTCTGCTCCTCACTGCCCAGCTCCAGGAAGATGCCATCTAGCCTGTGGCCGAGAAGGAGATGTGGTTGGGTAGCACCCCTCCCAGCTGTCCTGTGTACTGCCACCCTTGCCCAGCCTCTAGGCCTTGAGGATCCCTTTCCAGTAGGATGGGCCCAGCCACCTCTGCCCTTGCCCGGCTGGCTGGGTGCCAGGCCACACCTCTCCCTCCCCCATCCCGTACCCCTGCCCCCCTCTTGCCTGACCTGATGTAGAGTGTTGCCATGGTGAAATACCAGCCCCTTTTCTCCTCCATCGGGATCTAGGGAAGCAGAGAACAGCTGCCATTACTGAGGTACTCTGGCCATGGTCCTTAAACTCCCACTCTCCCGGAACTCCCAGAGGCAGCAAGCACAGAGGGAAAGGCTTTGACCTTAAACACCCTTCATTACAGTCCTGGCTCTGCCTGTGACTGGCTGGGTGGCCTTGAGCAAGTCACTTCACTTCTCTGACTACAGAGGCTTTGTGAAGGCCCCCAGTGAGGTGGTCATCCTAGAGCAGGTATGGCGAACATTTTCTCCCCACTTTCCACAGGCCCCCCAACGCCAGCACGCACACCCGACTGCCCACCCTCTCTCCACGCCCTCCTGCCTCCCCCTTTGGTGCCATCCCTGCGGCCTTCACTTCCTGAGAAAGCCCCTTTGGGCATGTTAAGTGAGCCCAGCTCAGCTGAAGCCCAAACCCCCCCTGAACTGTTTTGCCATTATTATTCCTGCCAACCTTGCTGTGTGACTTGGGCACCAGATAAAATATTTATGCTGTTATTTATGGGAGTAGCTGCTCCAGCTTCGGGAAGGAATTTTAATGAAAACCAATAAAACCCCCAGTGCATATCAGCAGCTCTCCTTCAGGTTCCAGCCCCTCCCTCCACATCCATCTCCTGTCCCCGACTGCAGGCTTCACTCTGCCCTCACTACCCCCACCGTGGCCTCCTCAGCTGTGGGGGAGGGGGACCCATCATCTCTCTAACCCCATCCCCAGCAGCTGGGGTGAATGCATTTGTGAGCACCTACGGCATAAGGCCCTGTGTGGGGTGCTCTGGGAATGTGGCACTGAATGGGACCTGCACTCTGACCCAGACATACTCACAACCTGGCTGGGGAAGCAAACTCAGGCGTAAGTAACAGGACACGACTGAGTGCCTGCATGTGCCGGGATCCTGACACCCATTCTCTCCATCTCACAACAAACCTACCAGGTAGCTGTCATCCCCATTTTATAGAGGAACATTTTGAAGCTCAGAAACATAAAGTGACTTGCCTGAGGCCACAGAGCTTTTGAGGGCCAGAGCTGGGATTCAGTCCGTTTGTCAGCCTCCAAGCCCATGCTTGCTTCCCCACACCGGGTTGCCAGTAGCTGTGGTAGGAAGCCGGGCCTGATCGAGGCCGTGTGAGTGGTACAGAGGAAGTGCAGGGGATGGGCAGGGCACTCCCAGCTGGGGAATGTGGGCTTTCAGAGGGTCTTGAGTCACACTGGCACTTCAGAGGGTGGGCTCCAGATGGAGGGCTCTGGGAGCGGAGGCCTGGAGATGTGGGGGATGGGCAGCTGATGGGTGTGCAGCACAGTGTATGTGTGAATGGGGAGCTGGGGGAGCCAATGCTGGCAGGTTAGGCCATGACTGCTGTGAGGATACCTTGGATGAATTTTGAGGGAGGCAGGGAGGGAGGGAACGGTCCTTATGAGTCATATCCCACCAACTGGTGTGACCGCCCATCAAGACAGGATCTGGAACCCAGGTCCCAGTCAGACCACTCAGACGGGGCCCCACTAATTGCATTTCTCAGTCAGTATTCCCTGGGTACCTTCTCTGTGTGGCTCTTGGCTGGGCAATAAGGACAGGAGAGGAAAGGCAGCTCCCACCTTTAGGGCTCTGGGTCCTGCAGGAAGGCCAGACCCAAACACATGATTAGAGCAGAAGGAACACTGGGACTATGCAAGTCAGAGGAGGTGTCCTATACAACCCAGGAGTATCCCCGGGGCTTTCTAGAGGAGGAGGTACTAGAGCAGGGCCCTCAAGGACAAGTAGGAATCACCCAGGTGGATATGGTGAGAATAGGCACTCTAGGAGGATGGGACATCAAGTGCAAAAGCTCAGAGATGAGTGAGCAAGGCATGCTGGGGTCTGCATACAGCCCTAGGGCTGGAACCCTGGTGGTAAGGGGTGGAGGGAAGAGCCAGCAGGGGTGTACCAGTAGGGGCCCCTGAGGGCCAGGGTCAGGACTTAGAGCTTATCTGCAGGGTAGTGGGTAGAAGGAGATAGAGCTAGGGAGTTGGGCACAGTGGCTCATGCCTGTAACCCCAGCACTTTGGCAAGCTGAGGCAGGAGGATCTCTGGAGCCCAGCAGCAGTTCAAGACCAGCCTGTGCAACACAGCAAATCCCGTCTCCTCAAAAATCAAAATTAAAATAGCCAGGCATGGTGGTACACATCTATAGCCACAGCTATTCTAAAGCCTGAGATGGGAGGATGGCTCGAGCCCAGGAATTTCAGGCTGCAGTGAGCTATGATAGTACCACGGCTCTCCAGCCTGGGCAACAAAGTGAGACACTGTCTCTTTAAAAAAAAAAAAGGCTAGAGTTCAGGAATGCCAAGATCCAATTGATGTGTGTTTTGACATTTGTATCACCTTGAAAGGTAATCCTGTTTCTTAGGTGGGAATATGTATGTTGGGACTTTAGCTGGGAATAGAACTGTCTGGAGGGGAGAAGGGATTGCCTCAAGGCTTAAAGGGCATCCCTGAAAAGTGGGGAGCATTTCCCAAAGCAAAAGGCGGGGATAGGGCTCTGGATACCTTTATCTGCTTTACTTACACTGGACCTAGGAAGGAAGAAGGAGACTGGGATTTGGGGAGCACCTAGTGTGGGCCAAGCTGGCAAAAGCCCCTGATGTGATGTCAAAGCCTGACTGTGCGAAGGGTCAAGAGTACATGGTCTCTCAGGCTTCCTGGTTGCTGCTGCTGCTGCTTCTTTTTTTTTTTTTTTTGGTTGACATGAAGTCTCACCCAGGCTGGAGTGCAATGGCATGATCTCAGCTCACTGCAACCTCCACCTCCTGAGTTCAAGTGATTCTCCTGCCTCAGCCTCCTGAGTAGCTGGGATTACAGGTACACGCCACCACACCTGAATAGTTTTGTATTTTTAGTAGAGATGGGGTTTCACCATGTTGACCAGGCTGGTCTCCTGACCTCAAGTGATCTGCCCACCTCAGCCTCCCATGCTGGGATTACAGGCATGAGTCACCGCGCCTGGCCCCCTGGTTGCTTCTATGTGAACAACCCCATGACCTCTGGTCCCTCTCCTGCTTTGTGGTTGGCTCAACTGAGTCACGGTGGGGAGAAAGAGAGCCTACTCTGCCTTCCTCGCTCCTGGTAAGGGAGCCTAGCGTCCAGTGAGAACAGGCGTAGTAGACTTGTGGGGTGGGAATGTGAAGAGCTGAGGCTCGTGTGCCTGGCAGGCCTGGCCGTATGAGATGGGCGACCTTGCGGGATGAGTTACCCCTGGCAGGCTGTGTCCTTGTCTGAAAAGGAGCCTCTCAGGAGTTGTGAGGGCAGTGCCTGGCCCAGAAGAGATGTCCGTTCCCTTCCTCCTGGTCTAGGTAGAGCTGAGTGGGGTTAGGGTTCTCTAGGAGGCTGCTTTGTCCACTGCGGCATGTTTCAGTGCCCAATGGGGCAATGTGGCCTTTGGCCCTGGAGTCTGAAGCTATCCTGTGGCACCCTGCTGTCCTCTCCCCACTATGCTCCTAGGACCTCAGGACCTCTGGTCCCCCGGCACCTTTCTTGCCTCCACAGGTCCCCAGTGTTGGAGACTCATGTGTTGTCCTCAGGGCTCTCTGTGCCACTCTCTTGTTTGGTATTCACGTGGCAAGAAATTAAATTATATGTCCAAACCACACAGTTAGTACATGATAGAGCTGGGACTTGAACTCATGCCTCCATGATCCTATTCTCAAGCCTTGTCCACAACACTCAGTTATCCTGATCAATCTCCTTACTAGATATCTGAGAACACCGAGACCAGAGAGGAGAAGTGGCTTACCTAGGGTTCCACACTAGTTAGCACCAGAGCTTACAGTCCCGTGGTTTCATTACCACTCTGTGTACTGTTGAATATTACTGGTTATGGTTTCACTAAGCAAGCAATACCACCACCTGGTGGCAGTATGCCTGAATTACAGGGGCAACTCCTAAGGTTCAACTCTTTCTCCTCCCCTTCAACTTGATGACTAAAATTGATTTTCGAAAAAGTGCCTAGCTGGGTGACATCTGTGTGACAAATTCCTAAAGTTGTCCCTCATCAGATCCTGCTTGAGAGCAGCATTTGCGGGAAGGCTTGTGGGGTTGCAGATGGGGTCAGTGGATAAAGAACAGAGTTAATGGGATACACAGATCTAGTCAGAAGCCTCGTTGTGCCTGGGCTTTACCCCTCTAAAACTGTGGCGAAATCTGTGTTGGCTGTTCACTCTGCGGTGCAATGCTGGCTTTAAAATGGACTGTCTCTCTTTTTTTTAAATTTTCTTGAGACCGAGTTTTGTTCTTGTTGCTCAGGCTGGAGTGCAATAGCGCGATCTCGGCTCACAGCAACCTCTGCCTCTCTGGTTCAAGCGATTCTCCTGCCTCAGACTTCTGAGTAGCTGGGATTACAAGCATGTGCCACCATGCCCAACTAATTTTGTATTTTTAGTAGAGATGGGGTTCCTCCATGTTGACCAGGTTGATCTTGAGCTCCCGACCTCAGGGGATCTGCCCACCTCGACCTCCCAAAGTGTTGGGATTACAGGCATGAGCCACTGTGCTTGGCCCTGGACTGTCTCTTTAAAAATCTTTCTGGTTGTAACTGAAGCAGTAACCGAAGCAGCCGCTGAAGCTGTTACCAGGGGCAACCTGGCAAGCCATAGTGCGTTAAATTAAATTAAACAGGCTTGTGACTGCTCCCTCCCCTCCTGGAGAAGGGAGGGGGTGTTCCACCTCTCTCCTGGAGAACAAAGTTGCTGTGAAACCTCCTATGGCTGCAAGGAATTCAGTTACAGAGTTTACGGCTCCCAGAGGCAAGATGTTCGGAGGCAGCCTGGGAGGAGGCTCACAGGACTCTGCCAGAAGAGGAGTATTTACAGTGAACCTGCCTGGGGTGGGGGGCTCCGGTCAGGACACCCCCTCTTTCTCTCCTTATCACAATCCTGTGGGCTGGAGATTCCATGGTCTGTGAGAGAGGCTGGCCAGTGTGTGAGTCCAGGCTTTATGCCGGAGGAGCTTACGTCAGGCTGGTGTTCTGTGGCAGGTTCATGGGAGGGAAGTAGGCGAGGCCCATGCTGACAATAAATGAAGTTCCTAGACCCTGGTATAGGCTGAAGGTGAGAGTGAGAGACAGACCTCAGGTGAGGTGTTCTCAGCACACTTCCCAGCTCTTCTGAGGCCCTTGCTATTACTTTCCTTGTTATGTTAGGGATGGGGAAACTGAGGCTGACAGAAGCAGAGACTTGCCTACTTAACCTGGTACTTCAAGCCTGGTCTCTCTGACTTCAGTGCTCTTCCCAGAAGATCTAGCTGCAAGGAGCTAGTGTTTGTACAGTGTTTACCATTTACAAAGGGCTTTCACACAGATTCCATGTGATCCTAGAGCAGTCTCACTCATTATCCTCTTCACACAGATGGAAGAGTCAGGCAAGATGCTATCTTCAGAGTCACACGTCCAGTGTGAAAGCCTCAACTGAGGTGATGCTCTTTTGCTATATAATAACAGCAATTTTTATTGAACACTTACTATGCACCAGGCACTTCATTTACATGTGTTACCCCATTAGACTTTCTCGAGGGTTACCTATGGGGTAGCAATTGTTATTCTCCCAAGTTTACAGATGAGGCAACTGTGGCACAGAGTGGTTAGGGCATGTGCCCAGAGTGACACAGCTAACAGGTCATAGGGCTGAGAACTCTGCGACTGAGCTCCAGAGTCTTTGCCTCCAACTACCCTAGATAGCGGTTCTCAAAGTGTGGGCCCTGGGCCCGCAACATCAGAGCATTGCCTGGAAATTTAATAGAAATGCAAACTCTTGACCCACTGGATCTAAAACTCTGGGAGTGGGAGCCCAGCAACCTGTGTTTTAACAGGCCCTGTCCTGCATGCTGAAGTTTGAGAACCATTACGCGAAGCTCTTGCTGTACTGTCCTAAGGTGGAGCAAAAATGGGCTAGCAGTTTTCTCTCTTTTTTCGTGAGTAAAAGGATCAGAAATTGTGATCCTCAGCTGGGTGCGGTGGCTCACGCCTATAATCCTAGCACTTTGGGAGGCCATTGTGGGCAGATCACGAGGTTGAGAAATCGAGACCAGCCTGGTCAACATGGTGAAACCCCGTCTCTACTAAAAATACAAAAATTAGCTGGGTGTGGTGAGCCCTTTTCTGCCTCAGCCTGCCTGCACCCAGGTGAATAAACAGCCACGTTGCTCACACAAAGCCTGTTTGGGGGTCTCTTCATTTAGAGTGCGTGTTTCAGCACTCGGGAGGCTGAGGCAGGAGAATCTCTTGAACCCGGGAGGCGGAGGTTGCAGTGAGCGGAGATCGGGCTGCTGCACTTCAGCCTGGCGACAGAGTGAGACTCCGTCATGAAAAAAAAGAAGAAGAAAAGAAAAGAAATTGTGATCTTCAGGGAAGCATGAAGATCGAAGCTCCTGTGGGCTGGGTGAGTAAGCAACAAAGGTTAGTGAGCTGGCAGAAACTGTGGGAAATGGTAGGATTAGGATAAGCCATTACTGGAGCAGGTACGTCTTAACTCGGTTGGGGTACAAGGTTGGATCTCAGCATCCCATTTATTTCAAAAGACGGCCCCAAAAGAAGGAAATGTTGGGGAGCTTGGCTATTTTAAGTGATTCCAGTAGAAGATCTTTTACTACATCAATGACTTACAAATTTGTATGCATTGAATAGGCTATGCAGAGATCTTGCTGGTTCTTAAGGAAAATGTTTGCCTTGTGGTTTGCACTTTGCTCCTGATGAAGGGCTGTCCTCTAGATTCAGTCAGTTCCTGAAAGCTGACAAATTTCCCTTCTGGGGAGGAGGAATGATGAGCAGGAAAGAGAATGAATATTTCTCTGGTGTCACTGGGCTCCTCAGTGCACTGTGGCACTGGGTTCTCACAGCAGCCTTGGAAGGTATAATGCATCTTCCTCCTTTTACAGACCAGGAAACAGAGACTACAGAAAAAGCCACCGGCCCAGCCCCATAGCCCAGGGCGGAAGTGCCAGGATTCCAGTTCAGATCTGCCTCCCTCCAATGCCCCTGCTGTTTCCACCTCATCGTGCTGGCTCTGTGAAGGCTGACACTGCAGGAATAAAAGTCACAAGGCGGCAGGCCTGTGGATGTGGCCTTCCTGCACAACTGGAATGTCCTCTGTGACGACACAGAACAGCCGTTCTGCTCCTGCACACCCAGCCCCGCCCCATCTGGCCCCAGCCTGCCACCTGTGGGGCATGCACAAGACAGACAGGGGAAGCGGGTGTCTCTTCCCCACACCCAGCTGCCGGAGGCAATGCTCTCGTGCTCCTGCCTTGTCAGGTGTGGGGAGGAAACACAGGATGGATTGGAGTCCCACCCCTGCCTCTCACTCCTCCAGGGGCCCTGGAGAGCCCACTGGCTTGGCTTAACTTCTACATCTGCAAACAGCGGTGATTCCACGTGGCCTGCCTGCATCACAGGCATGTTGGCAGGGTGGTGCGCGCACAGGCGGAGGGAATTTGGGGTTTGGGTGTTATGCCATGAAAGCAAATACTCAGCCCTGTCTTGGGCTCCCTGGAAAGTTCCCTGTGGATTTGAAGCTTTGAGCAGTCCCCTGTTGCCACCTCCTTTCTGGTCCTAGGCCTGTCATGCAAACACCGGCCTTGCGAATCAGCTTTGCTATGTGCCGGGTCCCATGCTTGCTGGACTGTGTTGAGCCACTTCTCTGTTTCATTGTCCCTAGTGAGAGGGCCATCCCTTCCTGGTCCAGGGTTCAAATCCAACTCTAGCACCGATAGTAGCTGAGTGGGTCTGCAGAACTCTCTTTCCCTCTGCAGTAACAACAGTGATGCCTGAATTTGCTCAGCTTCTCCCGTGGGTCGGTGCCGTGCTGCGCTCTAACACACATCATCTTTCTCCTGTAGAAGAGGTGGTTGGGCTGGATGATGCTAAAAGCAGCTTTGGCTCTGGGCTTCTGTTTCTATGACGGGGAGGGTACCCGGTTCTCAAACTTCCCAGCTAAGTGGGGAGAGAAGCCAGTAGCAAACTTAGAAGACACCGATAGGCAAAGGTGAGTGCCCCAAGGCCACAGAAGGCTGGAGCCAGACCCTGAGGAAAGCTGTCCTTTCGCTTGCGCTTTGATGTCCCATAGACCTGAGTTCAGTTCCTGCCAGCCACACGTGCCCTTGGGCAAGTCACAGCACCTCTCTGAGCCTTAGTTTGCCATCTGTAGAATGGGGTTAATAACAATGTGGATTTGCCAGAATTTCTGTGAGGATCAAATGGGATCATTGATGAAAAGCACCGTGTGCACAGTGCCTGAGATCTCATCCAGTTTCATCTACCTCCTCTTGTAGCTGAACCAAGTGAAACCATTCAGAATTGTGGAGTCATGTGTATGTATGTGTCTGTGCGTGTGTGTGTCTGTGTGTGCATGCACACTCATGCATGCATGCATACCAGGGATCCTGGGGTTGCTGACCTATGGCACTTTCTTGGCCCTTCCTGCCAGGTCCCCACCCCACTGGGTGGAGTGATAGACTGGAATGCCCACACCTTTGTTCGTGAGACTGGCCACCTCCCTCCCCAGCCGCCTCAGCTGGCTGGTAAAGTGTGAACAGCCCCGTGTGCACTGGGTCAACCTGGGCAAGTCCCTTCCCCTCCCTGAGCCTGTTATGCCCAGGGTATGAGGAGGAACCACAATACCTGGCAGTGTGTCTGCGAGGTTTGAATAAACATAAAATGGGCCAGGTGCGGTGGCTCACACCTGTAATCCCAGCACTTTGGGAGGCTGAGGCAGGTGGATCACAAGGTCAGGGGTTCAAGACCAGCCTGGCCGAGATGGTGAAACCCTGTCTCTAAAAATTAAAAAAAAAAAAAATTAGCCAGGCATGGTGGCAGGTGGCTATAATCCCAGCTACTTGGGAGGCTGAGCTGAGATCACAGCACTGCATTCCAGCCTGGGCGACAGAACGAGACTCCATCTCAAAATAATAATAAATTAAATAAAATGCGCGAAGGCAGGTGAAATCCTGAGCTCAGTGCACGGTGCACAGACACCATTGCGGGTGTGGCTCCTGTCATCACTCAGGGCCTGCCCTGGTGTGTGTGAGTGACTGCATGTGTGTGTTAAGGCACCAGTGTTTTGGAAAAACGGGAAGAAAATAACATAACTGAGTTGACTTGGGACAGGTATATTATTTTTTTGTTTTGGACAAATACAAGCTTAAGTTACCTGATTTTAAAAAATAGGGATTTTAAAGACAAAATCCAGTTATTCGACTAAATTAAATTTCACAATGGTTGCAAACTGCTCTTGGGTGTTCAGCTGTATGTCAGACATAGAGGAAGGTGGATGGGAAAGAGAGAGAGAAGCCCACGGCAGAGTGCTCACACTCCAGGGCAAGACAGAAACCACGCGGGGGAAAGCCAGAGGCTGGGAAGGCCCTGCTGAAGAGCAGCGGCAAAGTGCTGTGGGCCAGGCAGGGAGAAGCCCCGGGCAGGACCTCATGTGCCCCTGCCTGGAGCTTTTTCATGTTCTCTCAATCCTCACAGCCACCATGTGAAGTTCATGTTAGAATCCCATTTTACAGAGGAGGAAACTGAGGCTCAGAGGAATAAAGGCTTGCCTGTAGCCAGCTAGCGATGAGGCAGAATTCTAACCTGGTCTAACTCCAAAGCTTATACTCTTAATAGCTACTCAATCTAGAGATTTGCCACCGAGAGTCCATCTGTGAGTATATATATATGTATGGGAGATGGCGTGTGTATACACGTGTGTGTATATTTAGAGGGGTGGTGGGAGGAGGGGGGGAGTGATCAAAGCGATCTGCCTCCTCATATTTTTTGTAATTTAAGAAAGAGAAACGTGGCTGGGTGTGGTGGCTCATGCCTGTAATCCCAACACTTTGGGAGGCCGAGGCAGGCGGATCACCTGAGGTCAGGAGTTCAAGACCAACCTGGCCAACATGGTGAAACCCACTCTCTACAAAAATACAAAAATTAGCCAGGCATGATGGCGGGTCCTATAATCCCAGCTACTCAGGAGGCTGAGGCGGGAGAATTGCTTGAACCTGGGAGGCAGAGGTTGCAGTGAGCTGAGATCATACCATTGCACTCCAGACTCAGTCTCAGAAAAAAAAGAAGAAGAAAGAAAAATGGTAGGGAATGAAGAGCAAAGAAAGGAAGTCACAGAGACACAACCCCTCTCATACAAACACATTATTTTTGGATTACCAGGCTGAATGATTAACTTTTATAATTTATCTTTTTTTTTTTTTTTTTGTAGTTTAGGTTAGCAGATGAGCAGCTATTCACAATTCTTCAGCAGCTCTTTGCCCGTTGAGCTTCAGAGGCTCTTCCCCACCTGGGAGAGTCCCAGCTCCACGAGGATGGAAAATCTCTCGCTGCAGCACAGGCTGGCCCAGGCCACCGGCTGCCTGCCCCTGCTGTGTGCTTGCAGGTGGCAGCTCTCTCAGTTGGGGACCCTCTTCCTTCTCCTTCCCTGACCGGATTCTGACTTCACCTTCTGCCTCATCCTCCTCAATCTCTGGACATATGGCAAGCTACCTACCTCTTCTCTCCACACTCCTCTGCCTTAGATTTCCAGGAGGACGCTTGCGAGGGGTCTCCCCTCATCATTCTGCTAGCCATCGGCATTATACCCCACTTCTCTGAACTCTCCAGGAAGAGCAAAGGCTTTGCAGTCAACCAGAGTGGCAGGAATTTAACTGCCATTTACTAGCTCTGTGACCATGGGCAAGCCTCATTCCTTGCCCCAGTTCAGCCAGCATTCAAGCTCCCATGCTCTGCAGGTTCCACCATGGGGCCTTTGCATGCACTATGCCCCTGCGGGGTGTGTCCCCCTCATTCCTGCCTGGGAACTCCTGCTGAAGGGGCGTGTTCCTTCCCTGACTCAGTCACTCCCACTGTATCCACAGGGCCCGGACTTCCCGGGTCACTGTTCATACCAATCTTTCGCCCCTATATCCCGAAAGTGTACTTCCATTATCAGCCCTTGGGGCTCTGTTTTGAGTTCAGAAAGTGCGACCTCTGGGTGTATAGTACTTAGAGATGACTGGCCATGACACAGGCCTGTGATGAAAGCCTGTGTCCTCAGCCAGTTGTAGACACATCCCTGATTTGTCCCTTTGGCCCCCCTCCCAGAAGAGGGGCTCAGGTAAGCACAGTTAACGAAGGAGCAAATGTTTGCTTCTCCTTTTGTTCAAGAGCTTCTTAAAGGCAGGGACTTCTTAAAAACAGAGACTGGCACATAGTAGGTGTTCAATAAATGTTAAAATGCTCAGTAAATGCCTCTCAGACATGCCCAGACTTTTCCAGATTATGGGCATTTTACTCCCATCATTCGCTGCATAATCCCAATGCACCTGGAGCTGATCAATATTTATGAAGCAGGTACTCAGGCAAGTGACAAGATATGACAAGTGACTTGTCCACAGCCACACAGCACAAAATAATAACAGAGTTAGGTGTTCAGAACCAAACCTCTAGACTATGAAAATGATGCAGCCACCGTTATTATCATCCTGACTGCAACTCTTTCTTGAGCATCTACTCTGTGCCAGGTGCTTTATAAGCATAATGTCATCTAATCCTCAGATGATAAATGGGGTCCTCTCCAAATCCTCACTTCTCTCTGGAGGTTTGTGTAGGGGGCTGACTACAGATGCTCTGTGCAGAACTGTGGAGCAGCTGCTGGGCCAGGCCCCAGGACACAGCACAGGACTGGCAGCCACATTCCCATGAAGCAATCAGCTCCCTCCCTGGAGTGCTGGCCACCCTGCTTAACACTCTGTCATCTGGATGTTCACTCACTGAGAAGTCCCTACTGTGGCCGTGTTCCCAGAGAGGGAAGAGCCAGCCTCCATTTGATAGCTATCCCTGAATCTCTGCCTCCCTGATCACCTCCTCCAGGAAGCCTTCCCCTAATGAATGGCCTCCTAAGAGCAAGAAAGTACCTCAGAGACCATAGAGTCCCCACTTCCTGCACCCATTTCACAGATGAAGAAACCACAGCCCAGGGAGGAGAAGGTCCCACTGTGGGGAGTGTTGCAGCTGAGACAAGAACCTAGGCCTCCGGGCTTCTAGCCCAGGGCTCTTCAGGCCCCTCTCTGCTGCCATGACCACAATCAACACGTCAATGTTGGCCGTGCTTTCCACTGAGAGCAGCTGGCATTCAGGGCTACAGGCTCGGGATTGAAACAAGAGACCTGAATCCTTGTTGATCTCATCAACATGGTCCTTGTTGTCCATCAGTGGTCACATCCACACCCAGCTTAGGAGCAGAGGAAGCATTCCCAGCCGGGGAGAGGGAGGGGTCATCTGTGACCCTACTCACACCTGTGCAAGCTCTTTCTAGGTGCTTAAAAATAGTAACTCTTAATTATGACATCAACCAAATGAGGGAGGTCCCCATTTTACAGATGAGGAAGCCTATGACATACGTAACATTATTATCTCCATTTTACAGGGAGGGAAAGGGAACTCGGTGGTGCTAACCACTGATTTGAAGTGAGTGAGCATCGGGGAGCTGGAATTTGGACTCGGACCATCGGACACAGAGTCGACTGTCTTAACCTCTGCCCTGCAGGCTGTCCTTCAGTCAGGCCCATGCGCTCCAACCTGTACTCTCTGAGGTCTTGACTCTCACATCTTCTCTTACAGAAGCCATGAGCATTTGTGGAAAAGGCACTGAGGGGAGTGTGTGGAGGGCGCTGTGCTATCCATGTGTGAAGGCTTGTTATTTACATATCACAAATCTGAAACATTATAAGACATCATTGTCATCAGCTTAACCCTGTCTGTGCTGTGCCTTCATGGATCCCCTCCGAACCGTGGTTTCCTCTTCTGTAAAGGAGAATAATGCTCTCCTACACCATTTGTCTGTCATCCAGTGCCTAGTGTGGCAAGCTGCCTCCGAGAGAGCCCCAGTGACCCCCACTCTTAGGTATTCCTGTCCTTGTGTAATCCTTCCCTTTTGAGTGTGGGCTGAACCTACGATTTGCTGCTAATGAGCAGAAAACGGCAAAAGTGATGAAATGTCCATGTGGCAAGAAAAAGAGGGAAGCCATTGGCAGCAGCCAGTGAGGAACTGAATCCTGCCAACAGCGTGTGAGTGAGCCTGGGAGCAGATCCTTGGTCAGGCAAGCCTTCAGATGAGACTGCCATCCAGAGGCACTGAGTGAAGCCATGCCTGGATTCCTGACTCACAAAAACTGGGCCATAATATATACTTATTATTTGAAGCTGCTACATTTTGGGGGTGTTATGCAGCAGTAGATAATATACCTAGTATTTGGCTATTGAGTGCTAGGCCCTCTGCTGCACATTGATCCATTCATTTATTAGATACATTTATTGAGTGCCACTGTGTGCCAGGTGCTGTGCCAGTGTGTATTGGGTTTACAGTGGTAAACCAGACAGACATTGTCTCCGCTCTCAGAGACCTCATGGTTGAACTGGAGACTTGGAAAGGGACAGTGTGAGCAGTGCTATGGGAGCCCAGAGGAGGCACCTGACCCAGCCTGGGGAGTTAGTGGAGGCTTCCTAGAGCAGGAGATGTCTGGGACTAACCTGAGACCGAAGAGAACCTTCCAGGCAAAGGTGGAGCCGAAGGGCACCCCAGGAAGGGACCGAGAAAGAGAAAAGGTGAGCTGTAAGGAGACCTGGCCCATGGGGGAACAAGGGGAAGTAGAGTGTGACAAAAACCTAGCTTGGAAGGGGGAATGTGGCAGAGGAAGGACAGAGAGGTAGATCATGGAGTACGTCAGATGCCCACCAAAGAGCCTAGGACATATCTGCCAGGCAGTGGGGACATGGCCAGCAAGATGGAGCACCACCACATTGGCAGCAGACAGGAAGATGAGGCAGAAGGGTCAAGCTGGAGGGCATGACCCCAAGGGTGGGTGACAGCAGCTACACTGGTGCAGGCAGGAAGGTATGGAGGCTGGGCTGGCAGAGGAAGGCTGGAGAAGTGTGGAGAGACCTCAGAGATAAGAGGAGGTTGAGGGGACAAGATTTGGGGACTGAATAGGTGGGGATGGAGGTGGGAGGGAAAGAAAAGGTGGAAATGCTGCCCAAGTTTCTGGCAGGATGCCTCATTGTGCCTTTTACTTAGGTGGGTGTGCACAGGTGCAGGAACAGGCACTTGCTGGAAGGAGCAAGATAAAAAGGATGAATTGTCCAGGTTGGGCTTGTGCTGTTTCCAAGAGAGGGTTGGGCAGGCAGTCCCTCTAGGAAGTGGTTCCACTCCCTAGACCAGGAGACAGCTACAGGCCTGGCCTCGGGCGGGCGGGGATGCACATTGGAAAGGTATTCGGAAGGCCGAAAGACCAGGGTTGAGGGAGAATCAAGGGTACCGGGGCATCTCTGCAGACAAAAGGGACCATGATCACAGTCCTCCCAGCGGGAGGTAGGGAGACAGGGGTCACCCACCTGCTGCCCGTAGCCCAGCGCCTTGTCGTAGAGTGCGATGCCAGCCGCCAGCCCCCGCGCGCGCTCCTCTGGGCTGACGCAGCCCACGTCGAAACCGTGCGCGTAGCCCTGCTCTGCCAGGCAGCGAGCGGCGCGGAGCTGGGGGTCCCCGGCGGCCTCCGGCTCCCCCGCCAGGCCCATGAGGCAGGCCAGCCGCGCGGCGCACGCCTCCTCCTCTTCCTCCTGGCCCAGCCTCCCGTACACGTGTGCCAGATTGGCCCAGGCGTTGAGGTTGCCCGGGTGCTCGTGGGCCACCTCGAGGAAGCACTCGCGGGCCTCGTCCAGCTCCTCCAGGTAGAAGGCGAAAGCGCCCAGGAGGTGGCGCACGGCGGGGCGCTGCGGGGCGGCCGCCACCTCGAGCTCCTGCCGCAGACCCTCCCGCTGCAGCTTCAGGTCCCGGGCGCGCTGCGGGGTTGGCGAGCACGGCTCGAAGTTCAACTGCATCTCCAGGTGAAAGTGGCCCGGGAGGTAGTCCAGGTCGTCGATGAGGGCGTCTAGGTCGTCGGCCACGGCCTCCGGCTCCGCCATGGCTGCTCCCTCTGCTCCCCTGGCCTCGCCCTTGTCCCTGAGGCTGCGGAGGGCAGTGGATGAGGGCGCCCTCCGAGCGAGCTCCGTGCGGGAGGCCAGGGGCAGCGCACAGAGGTCCCGGGCGCGGCCGCCTCTCGGTCTCGGGGCGCCTCCCGCAGGTGGGTGGGCCCGAGGAGCGCCTTGTGGGTGTTTCCGCTTTCGCTGCTCAGCGGCTTCTAGACGCTGACTTTGCACAACCAGGTGTGCCAGAAAAACAGGCGCACTGTCAAATACGGGGCGCACAAACCTCGGTGCAAGGCAAAAGGCGTGTTTTTAACTCTGCTAAGCAGAGGAGGAAACTGAGGCTCAGAGGAGAAAACTGAGGCTCAGAGGAGGAAGAGAACTTGCCCAGGTCACAGAACCGGGGCGTACCCAAATAGGTAGGGCCGGGACCCCAGTTTGCTGAAGGCCGGGCTCTGCCTCCAGGGGCGCTGCTCCGCCCTGTCTGCTTGAGCTGAGTCAGGACTGGCCGTTCCAGCTGCGGCAGCCACCCTCACTCCTGCCGCTGTCCCATCTTCTCCGCAGGTCCTCAGTGCCCTTCCTCCTAATGGAGCCTGCCACCTCCCTCCTCTCTTCCTTCGGCCATTACTTATTAGGCTTCCTACCTGGGATTTCTCTGGGCCCTCTCTGCTCAGCAGTGAGCTCCTGTGCAAAGATCATGGGCTGCATGTGCTGGTTCTAATCCCGCTTCTCCACCCCTAATAAAGTATGACCCGCCACACTTTCATCAGCTGTGACATGAGGATGACAACCCTTCCCCGTTTATCAGGTAAGCCTGAAAAATTGCCACTCTGGATGAATGTCAGCTGCCACTCCTCCAGCTTGGATCCCATCCCATCCTGCACTCCACCTGTGCTCCCAGCTTTCTTGCTCTGGCCAGTGTTCCTCCCAGGTCTAGAGTGGTCCCCTAACCTGCAGCCTGGAGGCTAGGTGGCAGTGCTCCCTGCGGCAGGGGCTGGTTCCTCCCGCTCCTCCTTCCACCTGGGCCTGGCTGCTGCCATGCCTGTTGTTTCATCTTGGTAGATAGATGAAATATAAATCTAGATGAAATCTAGGTGCAATATCTATACATGTCTATAAAGATATAGATGTAAATATCTATATTTCATATAGATTAAATGTATAAAATATATTTCACATAGATGAAATGTAGATATATTTCAGGATGAAGCAACAGAGACCAGCATTTCAAGATGGAGCAACAGAGACCAAAAGAGGAAATAGAACCAATTAGTAAACCTGGAAAAATATTTGACATTATTGGAAAAAGAGTTAAATTAAAACAACATCCTGGTGCCATGTTTCACCTGTCAATTTTTAAATATAAAATTAATTTTAATAATTTGTCATTGAAAAATTTGCTATACATGGCTGGTGATCCTGAGATGAAACTTGTTCTCTCCCCCACCTTGAGAGTATCAGGGATGGATTCCCAGAGGGTTTGGCTTTGAAAAAAAAAATTGCAACAACATATACTTAACAAAAAATTTACGATGTTAACCATTTTTAAGTGTACAGCTCAGTGGCCTTAGGGGCATGAATGCTCCCCTGGCCTCACCCTTGTCTCTGAGGGCACTGTTGAATCACTGTTCCCACCTTCCATCTCCAGAACTTCTTCATCTTCCCAAATGGAAACTCCATACCCATAAAACAATAACTCTTCATTCCCTCCCCACCCAGCACCTGGTGCCCACCATTCTATTTCTGTTTCAGTAAGTTCAACTACTCTAGGTACCTTACAGAAGTGGAATCATATAACATTTGTTCTTTTGCAACTGGCTTATTTCCCTGAACATAATGTCTTCAAAATTCATCCATGTGGTAGCATATGTTAGAATTTCCTTCCTTTTAGCTGGGCCAGTGGCTCACACCTGTAATTCCAGCACTTTGGGAGGCTGAGACAGGCAGATCACAAGGTCAAGAGATTGAGACCATCTTGGCCAACATGGTGAAACCCTGTCTTTACTAAAAATACAAAAATTAGCTGGGTGTGGTGGTATGTGCCTGTAGTCCCAGCTACTCGGGAGGCTGAGGCAGGAGAATTGCTTGAACCCAGGAAGGGGAGGTTGCAGTGAGCCGAGGTCGCGCCACTGCACTCCAGCCTGGCGCCTGGCGACAGAGCGAGACTCTGTCTCAAAAAAAAAAAAAAAGAATTTGCTTCCTTTTAAAGGCTGAATAATATTCCATTGTGTGACTATATCACGTTTTGTTTATCTGTGTATCTGTCGATGCACACTTGTGTTGCTTCTACCTTTTGGTTGTTGTGAGCAATGCTGCTGTGAACGTGGGTGTACAAATGTATGTTTGAGTTCCCTCCCGCCTTTCATTCTTCTGGGTATATGCCCAGAAGTGGAATTGTTGGATCATATGGTAATTCTATGTTTAATTCTTTGAGAAACTGCCATACTGTTTTCCACAGAAGCTGGACTATTTTACTTTCCTACTAGCCATGGCCAAAGGTTCCAATTTCTCTACAGCCTCACCCACACATATTATTTTCTAATTGTTTTTTTAAATAATAGCCATCCTAATGGGTGTGTTTGACTTTTGATTTGACTCTGAACAAGATGAGTAGGAGTTGGGTGGGAAGGGTAGGTTGGTGGGGGATGCATATCATCAGCAGCAAATATACGAAAAGGCCGGAGGTTCTCCAGTGGGGGGTGTGTACTAGGGACACAGCAGCCTTGTGGCTGGACCTTATGGAACATAGGGCAGAGGTGGCAGGAGATGAAGACTGAAGGCAGTGGCCACAGCCCCGTCACAGAGGCCCAAGACCTGGCTGAGAAGCTTGACTTGACTCCACTGACATAGCAGGTGGCTCTGGCATCTGGATGGGTTAGACACTCTTGTAGCCAGGGAGCTCTCAAATGTTTTTATGAGTCCCGCATTCATGATGTGATCCTATGGCTCATGAGAAGTGCAGGGCAAGTTATTCTCCCTATCTGAGGCTTAGTTTCCTTCTGTGTGCAATGAGCACGCAAGGTACCTATAAAAGAAAATGGGCGAGGTGCTATGACAGGAAGCTGCTGTAATGGAGACCTTGGACTCACCAGGGCAGCGACCTTGCTGCAGAGCTGACTCACTTGGCCTGTTCTGGCCCCCCTGGCAGCCAGGACTCCCAGCCCAGTGGACCTTGGCTTATAGCCTTTGGTCACTCCTCCAAAGTCCTGGAGCCAGGAGGCTCAGGCCAGAAGAGAAGCAGCAATGTTGCTGCAGGCATGTCTGGGCCACCCTGAGAATACCCGAGCAGACCCAGGGCTGGCTGAAGTGCACAGACTGGAGCGTGTGCATGTCCACACCTCACTGACACCTCGGAACAGCCCTCCTGGGAAGCTACAGTCATATGTCCATGTCACAGGGCAGGGACCACATCTGGGTCCCAGGCACTCTGCACGATGTCTGCCCAGAGTGGGTGCCAGAGGCGTCTAGGGCCCGGTTGAGTCCTGACTATCCCTGTCACAGAAGAGGAAATCCAAGTTGGCAAGGGTAACTTGTCCAAGGCCAGCAGCCAGGAAGTGGCAGAGCCAGATTTAAATGTCTCTTCAAGGATTTATGTGTTATTGGGTAGTTGGACTAGATGCACGTATTCATTCACTTGTCATTCAACAAATATTTCCAGAACATTTACTATGTGCTGGATGCTGCACCAGGAGGAAATGAGACAGGTCTCTGTCCTCAGGCCTCTGTAAGGTCCCTATCCAAGAGCTAGGAATGACCTTCAATTGAGCTCCTGCTGTGAGCAAACGGTATTACCTAAATCAGGTCATTTCATCCTCCCAGCAGTCTGGGAGACAGAGATGATTAGTTTCACTTTATAGAATGAAACTGATAATGCTGAGACTCAAAGAAAGAAGTGGCTTGTTCAAGGTCCCATGGCTGGCAAAGGCAGAGTCCACTTAGATGACCCAGGCTGCCTGTTCCTGAGGCCTGATACCTCTGATCATCAGCTCAGTGGTGCAGTGCAGATGCTCTGCCAGCTGTGGCCATGTGCCTGTCAGGCCTGGAGCCCAAGAGTCCAGCTCTCAGCTGTGCTGGGGAGCCACACTTCTTATTTAATTACTGGCTTGGGATGTCAGAAGGGCATTGGGTGGGGCCTGGCAGAAGACCCATTGTGCCTCTGATCCAGCTTCACCATGGGCCAGAAGCAGGACCTCTGGTACAATGTACACCTCTCTGGCTTCAATGCTGTCACCATGGAATGGGGTATGGATCTCCGCCCTACCTTTGCCTAAGACCTTTGGGAAGATCACAGGCCATCATGGGAGAAATTAGACAATCTCAGAGCATGGCTGTGGAGCACTGGTGGAGGGCGTAAGGAAGGAGGGAAGAGACAGCTGACTACGTATGAATTGCTGGTATATGTGGGGCACATACCCTCAATTCCTTTCTTTACTTGGAAAGTCATCCATATGCTTCAATATTGAGTTTGGAATTCTCCTCCAGGAAGCCTTCCCTGACCTACATACCCACAGGCTGGGTCAGAGGCCTCCCTCTCTCATAGACCTGACCACAGTATGTGGTCATTGCTTCCCCCATTACTTTCAAGGCAGGGGCCACATCTGGGTCCCAGGCACTCTGCACGATGTCTGCCCAGAGTGGGTGCCAGGGGTGTCTAGGGCCTGGTTGAGTCCTGGCTATCCCTGCAGTCTTGCCCAGCCCTCCAACCTCTGGCTTTCCTTGCCCCGTCCCCCTCACTTCTGCTCCCCTGACTCCCGGAGTAGAGAAGGAGCTGGATGTCCTTTGCCCAAGTCTGCCCTCTCTGTGGGCCTCAGTTTCCCATCAGCACAAGGTGAACATTAAGAGGTTCCTTCTGAGCCTAGGCAGGCTCCATGCAGGGCTCTGAGACAAAGCCAGAAATCGGAAACACTTCCTCAACAAACGACCCCACTCGACGGCATCCATATTAAACATAAGAAGGGCCATTACATCTGCAGGGGCCAGGGAAGGACCCTGGAAATGTGCATGGGCAAGTGAAAAATCAGCAGTCTACGTGTGCATGCTGGTGCGGTGGGGAGGGGCCGCGTGGGCGAGGGCGTGGCCCACAGCTCTGAGGCGCATCACAAGGCCCGGTTGCCGTGGCGGCGGCAGAAGCTGCCGGGGAGGCCCGAGGTGAGGGAAGGCCAGGACCCCGCAGGAGCCAGTGGCTACTGGCTGGAACCGCGCCGGCGCCATGGCCACCAAGTGGTTCACTGGTGCGCCCTTCGGGGTGCAGAGCCACAGGTGGGGTCTGTTTGCATCCTGGGCTCATGCCTACGGTCCAAGGCAGCCGCTGCCCACCCCGAAGCCACCCTTGACCTCGGGAGAGGGGGTGTTCACTTACACAAGGCTGAACCTGGCAGGGAGGGGAATAAGGGGAGGAGGGTCTGGCAGTGAGAAGGGGCTGGACTTTCTCTTCTCCCCATAGGTACTGCTCTTCCCTGCCCAGGGTTCTTTTACCATCTCAGTGAGTTCTTTAAAACCATTTCAAGAGCACCTACTCTGTGCCAGGTTTAGAGAGGCCACATGGCCTGGTCCATAGTAGGCCACTCAGCTCAAACGTGGTGGGTGGGATTTCAGCCCATGTGTCTGTCTCCCATTCATTCATATTCCACTCTGTCTCTCTCTCTCACCTACTACGATCCAGGCACTGTTCTAGGATCTGGGGCTACAGCAGTGAACACAACAGCAAACTTCTGTACTCACGGAGTTTGCTCTCTTCTGTGGGGGTGGGGGTGGATAATAAAGAAAAGTATGTATATTTGTAAAATGTTTGATATTGATAAGGGCTGTGGAAAAACATGAAGCTGGGGGGAGGAGCTGGCTGGTAGGGTGGGGTGGGAGTGGCCTGGAACATTCGAAGCCACTGCAACTCTGCGACTTTTCCTTCATGAGCTTGTTCCAAAGTCACCTCCATGGGCGACCTACTCCCGCATGCTCCAGGCCTGCCCAAGCCAGGGCCAGGGGCCAGGCACAGGCTCTCACTGGGCCACTGCCCCCCGCTAGGTTTGACATCTCTGCTGTTTATCCCAACCGGAAGAAGCTCAGCACCTTCACTGAGGCCCCGTACTCCACGCGTTATTCTGCGGAAGTGGTAAGTTTGCATAGCTTTCTTGATTCCTTCCACAGAGTCTGGCCACCGTCCCTCTGAGCTGCCCGCTGTGGTGGATGAGCTGAGCTGTAGAAGGAGCTTCTGCCTTCTTCTGGCACAGAGCTGGGCCCGCGGGGGGCTTCCAGTGTGTTTGATGAGCGAAGAACTGTGCCATTCCCAGCTTGTGCACTGACTAGCTGTGAGCTCTTGAAGGAGCTGTTCTACCTCCCTGCAGTGTGAGGGGCAGTGATAGAGGATGTGATGATTGCACCTTGAGTGCCAAGCCTGCTGGTGTCAGCCGCGGTGTTGAGGGTGGGAGCCACTGGGGAGATTGCCTCCGGGTCAGGGTGGTGGCTTGGTAAGGACCTGCTCTGTGGAGGACTGGGCGGGCATGGCTGTCGCAGCTCTGACCACACTCTGACTCAGTCCCACATAGGCCCTGGGACCTATAGCTCCGAGGAGACCTGCTTCAGCAAGAAGAAGCTGATGAAGGAGGTGGACACAGGCTGGGCCAAGGCCCAGGAAGCCACGCGGCTGACCCAGCTACCCCACTTCCAGTACCAGGCCATCATGAAAGAGAAGCGGCTGCAGGTGAGGCCTCTGGGGCCAGGCCTCTCCCTCTCTGGTGCCAGGTCTTCCTGTCCATTGCAGCTGCTCCGTGTGGCCGTCAGTGTCCTCCCAGGGCCAGATGGAGATTGTCCTTTAAGGAACACCATCATGCCTTGAGCTTCTTCCTGTGTGGACTTTCCCAAGTTTAAGGCTCTTATCTTCTGCTCTTTCCTCTTGGCACAGGAGCAAAAGCTGGGGCCTGGCTCCTACAACCTCAAAGACTTCTTAGAACAGCTGCGGGAGAAACCATGTAGCACCCGGGGGCTGCTCAGCTCTGGGGAGGTTCGCTTCCGAGGACTCACTGGGGTAGGTGTTCTCATGTCTGCAGTCCCAAGCAGAGAGCTTGGCATACATGGGGTGCCCAACAAATTCATTCACTTGTACATCCACCCAGCAAGCCAGGAATAAGGGTGAAGTACCTCCTAAGTGGCATACGCTGACCTATGCCTTGGGGATCTAGCAGTGACGAAGACAAGGTCCCTGCTCTCATGAAGTAGATGTCCTAGTGGTGAAAACAGTAGCACGAAGAAGGAAATAGAACACATATATAAGCAGAGCTGTGAGCACCAATGAGACAGGGAAGGGACAGACAGTAATGGTGGTGCAATTGATAGAGGGTAGTCAAGGCTCTGGGAGGAGGTGACATTTGAGCAGACCTGCAGGTCATGAGCAACAGAGACTTGCAGTGTCTGGTAGAGCATTCTAGGCATTGGAGCAGCAGAGGCTAAGGCCCTGAGGCAGGAACATGCTTGTTGAATCAGACCTGCAGGCAGGAGGCCAGTGTGGCCGGAGGGCACTGGGCGAGGGTGAGAGGAGGCTAGCGACAGGGCAGAGGAGTGAAGGGCTGGGTCATGAGGACCCTGCAGCCTACGTGGGGCCTTGGTGTTATTCCAGGTGCTGCTGGGGGGCAGTGGAAGGCTTTGACAGGGGGACCTGACTTACCTTTTTAGAGGAATACCCTCGTGAGGGCCAGGGCTGGGAGGAGACGATGGTGCTGAGGTGGGGGTGGCAGCACTGGGGGATGATGATCCCATCAGGAGGACACTGAGTGATGCTGAAGGCAGGAGTCACCCCCTTCCAAGGGAGCCAGCGCTGCAGTTTTTAGCCTGGACCTCTCTGTGCTGGACGCTGGTATCCTTCTCCCAGCCCTTCACACAGGCCATGCCCTTTCACACGGGGCTTTGCTCCTGCTGTTCCCTCTGCTAGGAATGCCCTTCCTCCCTCAGCCGCCACTTCTCCTAGGGCACGCCTACTCAACCTGCAGCTTTCAGCTGCCAGAAGCCTGCCTTGGCCCTGCTAGGTGGCGTCTCCCTCCCGAGGCATCTCCATTGTGGTTGTGTGTTTAGCGTCCCTCCCCACTGGACAGCAGCCCCTGAGGGTGGACCACATCTGTCCGGTTCCTTCGCTGCAGCATTCTGGGGTTCTAGCAGTGCCTGGCACACATAGGCATGCAGGAAGTATTTGTGGACTGAATAAGTGCATGCATCCTAAGTATCAGGTTCTCCAAAACATTCTCTTTAATTCTTTGCAACCACTCCAGATGAGGCCCTGGAGACTCAGAAAAGATAAGCGGCTTGCCCCAGCTGCTGAGATGCAGACATGGGAATGTCCAATCCCAGAGCCAGGGTCTTTCTCCTGCACCTCAACACTGGGAACACTTCTATGAAGGCTGGAAATTCCTCCTGACATGATCGGGGGATGAGCAGATGCATCTTCAGGTGCAGAAGCCGTAACTGTAACTTAGGGAGAGGGGATGCCTGGAACATTTAAAAATGCCATTACCGTCCAATCCAAAGTAATAATAGTGAACATGTAGCATAGCACTTACCATGTACTAATTAATTTCATGTTCATGACAGCCCTATGAAGTAGGCACTATCATTATGTCCATTCTACAGATGAGAAAAATGGAGTATAGAGTGACTAAGTAACCTACGCCCAAGGTCATGAAGCTACCGGCTGGTAGAAGTAGACTTTTCAATCCCAGGTGTCCAACGTGTACCTGGCATTTCACCCACAGGCTTGGCCCCCACAGTTCTTGGACTTTGCTCCCTGAGTCTCTGTGGAGGCCAGGGCCTGGGCGTGGGAACTCAGCCTTGCTGATGGCAGGGAACTGGGGGGACAAGCTGACTGTCTTTCCTTTCTGCCTTTGCTCTTTTTGACTGGGGGACCTTCCCACCCTCCCTCATACCTGTCTTTGGGAATCCTTCTCATTCTTCAAAGTCCAGCTTGAAAAAAAGCCCAACAACATAAAAGTGATGATTCATTCATTCCCACACTCCCCCTCTCTAATTTATCATTCCTGTTTGAGTCCCCAAAGCTCTGACAACATAACGTTCTAGTTAAAACCATGGGCTTTCCCATAAGCCCAAGTGTGGTACTGAGCTTCTGAACCTGGAGGTTTCAAGGAAGAAATGGGATTATCCTGACAAAGTGCCCAGCGCTGTGCTTGCCCCTGGGCTCCACGAGCAGGGCCACTCTCACCCTTGACATAACCCTCATCTTCAAAGTCTCCCAGGACCTGTGGTAACCACTGCTCACCCACCCCAGTGCCTTCCACGTGTCTGGCAAACCGTTGAGGCTCAGAAAGGTTGTGGACTTTGGACTTGAAACCCTCATGCTGCACTTTTCTGGAGGTGGGACGTGGGACATGCAGTTTGACTCTCCGAGACTCAGTTTCCCCATCCGTTAGTTGTAGATGGTGCTGACTTGATCTTCCCCAGTCACTGCCAGGACCAAGACGCTGAGGCTTGTGAAGCACCTAACACACCATGCAGCTATCCTCGAGGGTTTTCTCCAGAACATATGTGGGAACCCCGGAAGGAGACTGTAGTCCCATTCCTCTGGGAGTGAAGAAATCGGATGCCTTTAGTGGTCTGACTCCCCATGCAGAGGTCTCTGCCCTCTCTACCCCATCCTGCTTCCCCAGAGCTAGGTGCCAGGCTCAGAGGTGGGTACAGCCGAGCCATCTGTGGAGCAGCAGTGACCCCGCGTGGCTAAAATATGCAGAGCAGCAGAAAGCGTCCTGCCAGCGTCTACCCAAGGTGGACTTCTCACCTCACTCTGCCTACAAAATCACGCTTCTGACCCTGGCAGCCCAGGTCCCAGATGGTCATTCCAATCGGTTCTTAACCTCTCCTCCTGCCCCCGAAGACATTCGGCCACCCCACCCTGACTTATCACGTGTCGGTGTCCGCTGTGTGCCAGGCACCTGTGAGCCTCCACTACTGCTCGCACCTTCACTTCCAAGTTCAGCCTGTTGTGCAGGGCCCCACTGGCCCGTCCATGCTGTCTTGCTGCTGCTTCCCTGTATCCCACGCTTGGACATGGTGGGCTCCTGCTGCTCCTGAGGCACACGACATTCCGCCCAGCCTCCTTCCCTTGCTTGCAGACATTATTTTACAGACATTCTTTAACTTCATCGTCATTACCTGGAAGAAAGTATTCCTATCCCACAGTACCAGTATGGACCAGGAGACTCAGAAGGCCTACAGTCACTCAGCTAGGAGGCGGTAGAGCCGGGATCTGAACCCAGGACGAAAGTCCTTCCCTGAAACAGCACACTGAGAAAGCCCTCATGTCAGGCAGGGCTGTGGTGCAGGGGTGTGAAGACTGGAATTGCCAAATCCACCAAAGCAGGCAACTGTCTCCGGTGGTAGGGGAGGAAGGCTTCATTTCCAAGAGAGATGACGTTTGAGCTGGCTTTGCAGGAGCAGTGGAATTGTCCAAGGCAAAGAGGGCAGGAAGGGCATTTGGAATGGTGGTTACAGCAGGAGCCAACGAGGGAAGGCTGGGCAGAATGGCGTGTGCTTGGGGAGCAGCAAGGAGCCCACTGTGTTGGCCAGAGTGTGTGATGTGAGAAGGAAGCAGGGAGATGTAACTTGGACAGGCCATTGGAGCCCAGGGAAGAGGCTGAGCTCGGAGGTGAAGGTGCGAGCAGTGGTGGAGGCTCATGGGCAACAATGTGTGTCAGAGGGCAGGTAGCAAGTGGGCACCCTGAAAACCCATTCTCTTCTTGGGGATGGCAATCCCAGGTGTCCCTCAGGAGCATGCTCAGCACAAGGAGTGGTTCTGACGGCCTCTATGCCCCCACCCCGCCCCACAGAACTACTATCCGGGCCCTGGAAATTATGGGGAGAAGGGCAACCCATACACCAAGCTGGAGGAGAATGCCTGGAACCGGTCCCATTCCGAGGGCCTCATGTGCAGGATGAGCAACAAGCCGCACCCCCGGGCTCATCAGGTACCCCCTTGGCTGGCCAGGCCTAGCCTGCCTTCCCGTCCTGGAGGGGCACTCCCAGGGCAGAGGGGGAAGCTAAGCTGTCCTGCGGGCCTCATTGCCTCTGCTGTGCTCTAGGGCAGTGGTCTGGCACCCGGCACCTACTCCATCAAAAGTGGCATTGATACATACGTGGCACGATCCGTTGGTACTCGTGGTCCCTATGACACTTTCTCTGGTGATCGGAGCAAGCCGCTGCCCTATGGGCACTACTCCACGCAGGTGTGTACCTGGGGGGTGGAGGGTGTTCGCTCATGCCCCAGCAGGATGACAGGCCCCACTAGTCAGCACCAGGAACACCAGCCTGTGCGCTAGGCTCTGTACCGGGCTGTTTCCACAACCCCTCACTTCACCCTCACAGCCAGGCGCATCTGGCTTCCTGTGCTAGGTAAGGAAAACAGGGTGGCCACACGGCTGGAAGGAGCAGAGCTGGAATTTGAACCCAAGGACGTCTGTCTGACTTCACTGCCAGCTCTCTCCTCTGCATTGGCATGACATGCCCAGGAGGTGAAGACCCACAGTGCCAGGGGAGCTTGGCCATGAGGAACCTCGATGACACAAGGCAGGGGTGCCCTCCTATTTTGGAGACAGCAAGCATTGTAGACCAACTTGGCTGGGTTAGTGCCAGTGCTCTGTTAACAAAGCAGAGAACAAGGAGGCCCAGGAGGGGAAATTGAGGTAGAATTTTATCTTGATGGACTCCTTTCCGCCCCCCATCAAGTCCCTGCGATGTGATCTCATAGTGCCTGCGCTTTGCTTGTTTTGTGCTCGTAGCCGTTGGAATTAAGTTTGTCTAATTGCCTGTTTGTCTTGTCTCCATTTTGCATTCTCACAGTGGGGATGATCAGGCCAGGTAGTAGGCGAGGTGCAGGGGAAAGCAGCCTTGTGGAACTTACATTCTGTGGGAAAAGAAACTCAGTCATCAATGAATACAAAAAAAATTCTCGAGTGTGAGCAGGCGATGAGTGCCATGGCAGAGCTCAGGAGTGCTTAGGAGGGTGGTGGTTAATGTAGAAGGACTTTGGGGCTAGCTGGCAGGTAGCCACTGAGCTAAGGCCTCGACTTGGCTGCTCCCTGGAGCCTCCCAGACCTCCCCATGACCAGCTACAGCAGGGGTCAAGGGACCCTCCTCAGGCACTGTGGCCAGTGCCCATTCTGACTGGCCAGTGCCCAGGCCACACTGTTTGCTTTTGTTTGTAAAACTTTTTTTTTTTTTTCAAAACTGAGTTTTGCTCTTGTTGTCCAAGCTGGAGTGTAGTGGCATGATCTCAGCTCACCACAACCTCCGCCTCCTGGGTTCAAGGGATTCTCCTGCCTCAGTCTCCTGAGTAGCTGGGATTACAGGCATGCATCACCACACCCGGCTAATTTTGTATTTTTAGTAGAGATGGGGTTGGTTTCTCCATGTTGGTCGGGCTGGTCTCGAGCTCCCGACTTCAGGTGATCCACCCGCCTTGGCCTCCCAAAGTGCTGGGATTACATGTGTGAGTCACTGTGCCTGGCCAGACTTTTTTTTTTAGATCAGTTTCAGGCTCATAGCAAAATTGAGTGCAAAGTACAAGGAGTTCCCATATAGCCACTGCCCTCCCCATAACACGCACAGCCTCCCTGACCATCAACATCCCACAGCATCCTGGTTTGTTTGCTGCAGTTGAAGAGCCTACACTAATAAGTCATTATCACCCCAAATCCATGGCGTACCTTAGGGTTCACTCAGGTGGTGTACATCCTGTGTGTTTGAGCAAATGTGTGGCATGCAGCCACCATTTTATCATACAGAATAGTTTCGCTGCCCTCCAAATCCTCTGTGCTCCTCCAGTCATGCTGGTTTTAAATATTCAAGGTATCATTCCTGCTTAGAACAGTGCCAGACTCAATACATGTCCAACAAATGAAAGAAAGAAGAAATGCATGAAAAGGAGCTGGGCTGCAGGATGTGACAGGTGCGGGGTGCAAGAGACTAACTCCGCCCTGGCCTGCTGGTTGGGGGAAGGCTGGCGGTTTCCACCAGCCCAGGTCAAGGGGGCCTTGAGACTGGCCTGGCCTCCCGGATGTCTGCACAGCAGGGTAGTAAGTGATGCCCCATTGCTTTTCTCTGGCTGCAGGGGAGGGTTGAGAAAGAAGCTCTTGATTTTCCTGGCATAACAGATTCCTTTTTCTCTCTTTTTCTCAGAAAAAAAAGCCCAGGGAACTGATGAATTTCAAGAGCTTCGTAGAAGAACTTAACTCACGTCACAATAAGAAGCGTGGGGTCTTTTCTAAACTTCCCCGCAACCCGAAAATCCCTACGGAGAGGATTTACTGGGCTAACCCTAGCCAGTGCCCCCGCCTTCTGGTCAGTTCGCTCCTATGGCTGGCCTTCCTCTCTTGGAGGGCAGCTCTCCTTCTGGGGCTTGGCATGGGGCAGAGTGGTTAATTTCACGGGGAATAGCTCAATCTTGGGATCAGACTGACTTGGTTTCCAGTCCTGGTCTTGCACGTTGGGACACTTCAGGTGAGACCCTGTTCAGGCCTCGTTTTACACCCCTGTCCTATGAAGATGGTGAAGTGGTTATGAGAATTAGATGGGGCTGTGTACTCAGAGCTTGTAGCAAGGCGTGTGGTGCCCAGGAGGGGCCTACCCAGTGCTGACCTTCCCCCTCCTCTGGCCTCAGAACGCTGGAGGATGGGCAGGGGAAACTGGAGCAGGGCAGAGTGCAGCTCCCCACTGGAGGGCCTGCCCCCCTGCTCCACCCAAGGGAGCGGTGGTGTCTAAGCAGCCCTCTGGGGGTCTGAGCAGGCCCCTCAAGCAGAGATTGCCCCTGCTAGGCAGTTTCCAACCCCCTGCCCCACCCCACTGAGGTAGGGATTATCGTTTGCATTTCACTGAAGGAAACTGAAGCCCAGATCTGGAAAGGGATTTGTCCAAGTTCTCCCAACAGGGGTGAGAAGGGGCTGGGATCGGAACCCAGCTCATCTGGCTCCAAGTCTGGTGTGGCCTCCTTCCTCAGAAATGGGGTCTTCAGCTGTCTGGGCCCCACCAGGCCATAAAGGCCCTTGGGCACCTGAAAAGAGGCATCAGGCTGTAGTGGGGGTGTTAGAGTGGGTGGCATGGGTCATGAGGGCCCCTCTGCTGGGAGGTAGCTGGGTGCCTCCCACCAGCCTTGGCTCAAGACCTAGGGCTGCTGAATGGGTGGAGTCAGCTGCCAGGGCCCTCACCTGCCCTGGGCCCAGGCTGACACTGCCACAGCCTTCCAGATTTCAGCCTTCCTTCCTTACTCGTAGGCCACATCTGGCCCTGGTTTCTGGCTTCCACAAGAGAAGAAATGCAGACCTGTCCATCAGCCACCGTTCCTGTTCTCCTCCAAGGGGTCAGGTGCAAAGGCCTGCCAGATGATTTCGGGAAGCTGGGTGAGTGGGTCTGGGGTGGGGGATACTTGGGAATGCTCTTCTGCCCCTACAGCCAACACTAAAGCCTCTGTCCCCTGCAACCGCTGCTTTGAGTGAGCCACATGCCTCCCATTTCTTTTCCCCAAGGGGCCTGAGGTCCACTCCCACTCTTATTTTCCTAAGGCATTGGTTGTCAGACTTGAGCTGGTATCAGCATCACTTGCAGGGCTTGTTACAACAGATGGCTGGGCCGCATGTCAGAGCTTCTGATACAGTAGGCCTGGGTTGGGACCTGGGAATTTGCATTTCCAATAAGTTCAGGTAATGGGGATGATGCTATTCCAGGGACCACACTGAGAGGCAGCGAGCTAAAGAGCATCACACGGTAGCCATGCCATTCTCTTATTTTCCCAGAGAAACACTCCTTCCATTTGCTCTTTGTGTTTGTCTTGGGCCTCAGGGGCAGCTGGTAAAGCTGGTCCCTTTCTCATCCCTCAGCTAGCAAGTCCCCTTCCCTTTCCCACTCTCTTCCTTCTCTCCAGAGGCATCCCCAAGTGTGCGATGTAATCTTTAGTTAGTGTCTTATAAACCATCTAAATTCTTGGCCTTGGACTTTGACTTCATTCTGTTTCTTATTCCACCCCCTCTTCAGTTTGTAAATGCACCTTTTATTGGAGTCTAATCATCATAGAGAAAGGTGTTGAATCCTAAGTGCACAGCTCCATGAATTGTCACATAATGGCCCGTAACTACCCCCCAGAATGTTTAACAGCTCTCATTTCCAGCATCCTCAGAGCCCCCGCAGTTCCCACCCCCACCCGCAATTCGATAGCCTGTTGTCCTGACTTCCAGTAGCACAGGTTAGTTCTGCCTGGTTTTGAACAGTTTTCTGTTTTTAAGGTCTCTCCTGGGTAGGCCTTGCTTGTAACTTACCTGCCTTCCCATCATGCGCCATCCCACTGCCCCATCCTGCACCCCGACACCCGAGCTTTTCCTCTGGGGAACATGCCAGCCACCTCACCTCCCTACACGGTGGCAAGGTCCTCAGCATGCCTAGACCACAATGACCAATTCTTGTAAAGACCAGCTGGCTGTCTCCGAATCCTTCCTTTTTTCACCTGTAGCCTGCACCCCACAGGGGAGTAGTCTTTACCTGAGAGCCCCCAAGTGAAATGTTTAGACCAGAGCCAAATGACCGTGCTGCTACCACAGGGCCAGCCACCGTGAAGTGGGAAGGACTGATGTGAGGTCCAGGTTCTGGTGGCTCAGCTGGCCACGCCCTATAGGGCGGGAGAGCCCCTCTGCTTGCACCCTCAAACCTGGTGCCTCCTGAAACAGGCTTCTCCCTTGTGGGAGGCAACTTCTGTTTAGCATGGGACTAGCTTCTGGGTCCTAACATTTCCCCAGCCCAGCCTTGGGACTGCTTCTCCGCAGATGGCTGGGTTCTTGTCCTGCCCTTATTCTGCCCTTGCTATGTCACCTTGGGCAAATCGCATCTCCTTTCCCAACCTCTCTGTTGCTGCCTCAAGGATCTGCACCCAGATAGCTGGGTGGGATGCTGTATTCCCTTCCTAGGGCTGCCGCAAACTAGGTGGCTTAAAGCAACAGACATATATTCTCTGACAGTTCTGGAGGCAAGAAGTCTGAAATGAACGCATCTGCAGGTCCGTGCTCCCTCCAAAACTTGTTGAGAAGAATCCTTCCTTGCCTCTCTTAGCTTCTCTTAGGTGGCCAGCAATCCTTGGTGTTCCCTGGCTTGTAGTCATCTCTCTAGTCTGTCTTTTTCCATGGCTGTCTTCCTGTGTGTCTCTTCTTATGAGGACACCAGTCACATTGGATGAAGGACCCACCTTACCACAGTGTGTGACTTCACCTTCACTAATGATGTCTGTAGCAACCTTATTTCCAAATAAGGTCACATTCTGAGTTACTGGGGTTGCTCGGGGTTGGGACCTCAACATCTCTTTTTGGGGGACGCAATTCAGTTCATAACAGGTGGAGTAGGGAAGAGTCTGAGGGGAGGAGAGGGAGCCGAGATGCAGTCTCCAATCCAGGCTTGCTACTGTCCTGCCACCCTCTCCCTGTTGCAGAACCCCGTAGGTGTGGGCCGCTACCTCAACACCTGGCTGATGGAGACAAAGGACAGGCGGCAGCGATATCGGTCCTTATACCTGCCTGGATCCAAACGCTACCTCTCAGACCTGGCCCGGGACATGCTCATGCAGTGAGTGCACTGGAGCTGCAGGAGAAGGGGTGAGGGCGGTTGGGGGGGGTCTTACTCTGGGGTGGGCTGGTGGTTCCCCATGTTTGGTTCCCACGGGAACACAGCTTTGGCCCCTGATGCCAGCCAAACAGCAAAGGCAGTGGAGGGATGTTCACATTCAGATCCTGGCTCTGCCACTTACTGGACGTGTGGGGTGGGGCATGTTGCTGAACTACGCAGAACCTCGTTTCCTTCAGCTGTCAATAGAGCAGATGGTGGAGGAGACCACCATTGAAACAATCCATCGAAAACACTTGGTAAGGAAAAGGTATTTGATCAACCCTAAATCCACCGCCCACAGCCCACGCGGTCCAGTTGGCCCTCAGTGGCTTCGCCAGGTGGAATCTGTTTCTTGGTGTTCATAATGGGGTTGGTAAAACTCATTTCAGGAGATTGCGAAGCCTAAGAAGGAAAAGGTGCGTGAAATACTGTGGCAAACTATACAACAGCCTGCAAATGTAAGCTGCTGCCCTATTTTATTGACCTAAGAGGCCATCAATTGCAATATATTAACAATTTCAGAAATGGTACGATGTTGACAAACATGCGCTTTAGAATCCAGCATTTGTTTTTTTTGGAAATTATGGTGAGGACATGAGGACCAGATTCTGAGGACTAGATTTCTCAGGGGAAACCAGCTTTTAAATGTAATTTTTCTTTTTTTTTGACGGAGTCCGCTCTGTCGCCAGGCTGGAAAGCAATGGCATGATCTCGGCTTACCGCAACCTCCGCCTCCTGGGTTCATGCAATTCTCAGCCTCCCGAGTAGCTGGGACTACAGGCATGCGCCACCACGCCCGGCTAATTTTTGTATTTTTAGTAGGCACGGGGTTTCACTATCTTGGCCAGAATGGTCTTGATCTCTTGACCTTGTGATCTACCTGCCTAGGCCTCCCAAAGTGCTGGGACTACAGGCGTGAGCCACCACGCCCAGCCTTAAATGTAATTAAAAAATATATTTTATTATTTATCAAAGTAGTGTTGTGTCTACCTTCTTCTTGACTTACCCCCATGTTTTGGTGGGTTCCTGAGAAAGGACTGAGGAAGATAAGATTTTTGATAGAATGCATACCTGGAAATGTTTCCTATTTTTCCTTCCTACACATCTGATCAATAGTTTGGTTGGAAATAACATTCTAGGTTGGATGTAATTTTCCCTCTGAATTTTGAAGGCCTTTTGTAGCCTCCTAGCTTCAAAAGTGGTTGTTGAGAAGTCTTATGCCATTCTGGTTTTCTGTGCTGTGGATGTGACCTGCATAACTTCCTGGAAGCTTTCAGGATCTTCTCTTTGTAATTCCTGTTCTGGTACGTCTTGGCATGGGTCTGTTTTCATCCTTTGTGCTGGGTACTTAGTGGGTTCCCTTCATCTGGAGACTCAGTACCTTCTATTCTGGGAGAATCTTTTGAGTTTTGTCTTTGATGATTTCCTCTCCTCTGTGTTCTCTTTGTGGCCTTTCAGATTTCTTTCAGATGAATGTTAGATGCCCTGGTGTGGCACTCTAGTTTTCTTACTTTTTATTTTCTCTTATTTCTTATTTTCCATCTTACCTTTTCTGTCCTACTTTCTGGTAAGATTTCCTTGTCCTTACCTACCCTACTACTGGTTTTGAAATTTTGGCTATCATATTTTTTAGTTTCCAAGAGTTCATTTGTTGTGGATTGCTCTTTTCTTTATTCTTTCAATAGCGCCCAGTTCTGTGTCATGTATGCAGTGCGCAATATGTTCTTTTTTTTTTTTCTTTCAAGACAAGGTCTCACTCTGACGCCCAGGCTGTGGCGCAGTGGTGCAGTCTTGGCTCACTGCAACCTCTGCCTCCCGGGCTCAAGTGATCCTGCTGCCTCAGCCTCCCAAGTAGCTGGGATTACAGGCACGCACCACCACATCTGGCTAAGTTTTGTATTTTTTGTAGAGGCCAGGTTTTTTCATGTTGCCCAGGCTGGTCTTGAACTCCTGAGATCAAGCAATCTGCCCGCCTCAGCCTCCCAAAGTGCTGGGATTACAGGTGTGAGCCGCTGCACCCAGCTGCAATATGTCCTTTTGTCTAAGTGTGTTAATTACATTTTTCTTAAGTTCTTTTGCCCCCGTGTTGTCTCCAGTTCTTCCAAGTTCCCTTTTTTTCTTTCGCGTGTTTGTTCATATTGAAGAAAGCACTACATAATGCTGTGAGTCTGGGTGGGGCCTGTCAATCACTGGGAGTGATTGGCGGGGGATTCGGTCTTTCTATTGAGACCCTCAAACGCCAGTGTCTCTAGGTATTTTCTGTGGGACTGTTTAGCTTCTCTAGAAAATAATCCTCTGTCCTGGGTGGGGGTAAGTGTGGTTGTTGGTGATTAGCGGAGGGAGACAGCGCTGTCTCGTTCAGCGTATGGACTGCCTCCACTCTCTCTCTTCTCACTGTGTTACTTGTCTGTCTACATTCCACTGTGCGCCTCCTCCTAGCCCCCTGAAACCTATCCACAAACCAAACCTTCAGTCTACTGCTGCGCGAAAGGAGTCAGCAGGACGTCGTGTCTAGATGGGATCTCATTCTGTTACCCAGGCTGTAGTGCAGTGGTACAATCATAGCTCACAGCAGCCTACAACTCCTGAACTAAAGCAATCCTCCCACCTTGGTCTCCCATGTAGCTGTGACTGTAGGTGTGTGCCACCATGCCTGGCTACTTTTTTATTTTTATTTTTGTAGAGACAGAGTCTCACTATGTTGCCCAGGCTTGTCTTGAACTCTTGGGCTCAGGCCATCCTCCCACTCAAGTGCTGGGATTATAGACATGAGCCACTGTGCCTGGCCGCAACTGTTTCTTGAGATACCTGTGTGTCCCATTCCTAGGTCTTTCTGAGGTTTTGTGGCAGGAGTTGGCAGGTGTCTCCCCAGCTTTCCCTGCTGCCGGCAGTTTGCGCTTTCACCTTCTCAGCTCTGCGTATGCCTCCCTCTATTGTCTTTTGTTTCCCTAAAACATGGTAACATCCCTTGTCCCCAGATAACTCCTCTCCCTTTCTTATTTCTTTTTTGATACATAATAATTGTACATACTTATGGGGTACATGTTATATTTTCATACATGCATATAATGTGTAATGATTAAATTAGGGTATTTAGAATATCCATCACCACAAACATTTATCATTTACTTGTGTTAAGAACATTTCAAACCTTCTTTCTACTTTGAAATATACAATAAATGACTGTTAGCTGTAGTTGTCCTATTGTGGTATTGAACACTAGGACTTTTTCCTTCTGTCTAACTGTGTTTGTATCCACTAACCAACCTTTCTTCCTTCCACACCCCCCTACCCTTCTCAATCTCCATGAAATCAACTATTTTAGCTCCCACATATGAATGAGAACATGCAGTATTGTCTTTCTGTGCCTGGCTTATTTCTCTTAACATAATGACCTCTAGTTTCATCCATGTTGCTGCAAATAACAGGCTTTTGTTCTTTTTTATGGCTGACTAGTACTTCATTGTGTATATACTATATTCTCTTTAGCCATTCATCTGTTGATGGACGCTTAGGTTGATTCTATGTCTTGGCTATTGTAAATAGTGCTGCAATAAACATAGGGGTACAGGTATCCCTTTGATATACTGATTTCCTTTCCTTTGGATAAATACCCAGTAGTGGGATTGCTGAATCATATGTAGGTTCTATCCTTCCTTCCTTCCTTCCTTCTTTCCTTCCTTCCTTCCTTTCTTCCTTCCTTCCCTTTCTTTCTCCATCCCTCCCTTCCCTCTTCCCTCTTTCGTCCTTTCTCCCTTTCTCTCTTTTTTCTTTTTTTCTTTTATTTCTTTCCTTCCTTTCTCTTTCTCTCTCTTCTTTTTTTTCTCTCTCTTCTTTCCCTCCTCTTCCTTCCTGTCTTCTTTCCCTCCCTCCTTCCCTCCCTCCTTCCTTCCTTCCTTCCTTCCTTCCTTCCTTCCTTCCTTCCTTCCTTCCTTTTGTCTCTCTCTTTCTCTCTTCTTTGCTTTCTCTCTTTCTCCGTTCCCTCCCCCGCCCCGACTTCCCTTCCATTTCTTTGAGACCAGCTGGCAGGTAGCCACTGAGCTAAGGCCTTTGACCTGGCTGCCCCCTGGAGCCTCCTAGACCTCCCCCTGATCAGCTACGGGAGGGATCAAGGGACCCGTCTCAGGTACTATGGCCAGTGCCCAGGTCATGCAGTTTGCTTTTGTTTGTAAAACTTTTTTTTTTTTTGACGGAGTTCACTGCAACCTCTGCCTCCCAGGTTCAAACAATCTTCCCACCACAGCCTCCCAAGTAGCTGGGAGCAAAAGCATGTGCCACCATGCCTAGATTTTTTTTTTTTTACTTTTTATTTTCTGTAGAGATGAGGTCTCCCTGTATTGCCTAGGTAGTTCTTAAACTCCTGAGCTCAACCAGTCCTCCTGCCTCAGCCTCCCAAAGTGCTGGGATTATAGGCATGAGCCAGCATGCCTGACCTGTCTGTGACTTTTGACAGTTTGACTGTAACATATCCAGGAGAAGGCCCCTTTGGTTGTATCTATTTGGGATTCTGTGAGCTTCCTGTATCTGGATGTCTATATCTTTTGCAAGACTTGAGATGTTTTCAGCTATTATTTCATTAAGCAGGTTTTCTACATCTTTTCCAATCTCTTTTCCTTCTGGAACTGTCAAATTTAGGATATTTTATTGCATTATGGTGTTCTGTCACATATACTTTCTTAATCTTTTACATTTCTTTTCTTCTTTTTTCTGTCTAACTGGATTATTTCAAGATGCCTGTCTTCAAGTTCAAAATTTCTTTCTTCTGCTTGATGTAGTGTATTGTTGAAGTTTTTGATTGTATTTTTAATTTCCTGTATTGAATTATTCAGTTCTAGGATTTCTGTTTGGTTCTTTTTTAGTGATATCTTTTTGTTGAATCTCATTTATATAATGAATTGTTTTCCTGACTTCTTTATATTGTTTATCCGTTTTCTCTTGTATCTCACTGCTTTTCTTTAATATCATTATTTTGAATTCTTTTTCAGGGGGTGCTAGGGCAAGTGCCATGCCCAGACTCCTGCAGGGCCACTCCTCCCAGGCACTCTTTTGCGAAGAAGTCCAGTCTATATGCTGTTTGCTTAGCAAAAGACTCTAAGGAAGGGAAGGGTGCCCATCCCCACAGGACCCTCAGTGTTCTCCCGCTGGACGTCTGTCTTTCTCCTGTGTTCAGTGTTCTCTTTCACCACTGTTAACACATCCAGCACTCAGGCCAGTGAGAATTATAGGATTTCTTTTGTAATCCCAGCTTAGAATTCCATGTCTGCCACTTAGCTGTGTAACCTGGGACAGATTACTCGAAGACTTCCCTCATCTGAAAAATGAGGGTAAACTAATAGTCACCTTCAGAGTCCATTATGAGGATGAACGAATGACGCAGGTGGATGTACGCTGCCCCCTGCCCCTGTGGATGCTGTTTTGGAGGCATGTTGCACGTGTTCGCTTCCTTTTCCCTTAGCAGCTGCTCCTGCCTTGGCAGAATTGTTTTACTTATTTATACAAGGAAAAAGTTCTTTATAGAGGCTTAAAATGCACAACATCCAGACAGAGAAACTACAATGATTTAAATCACCCTCTGTTGCCAAAGACCCAAGCAAAAGCCTCTAGTAAGTTGGAGATTTTGATATAGAGACCAAGGGAGAAATAGCAGGTCCTTTGAGGCTTGAGGAAGATGAGGGCTTTGAAAGAGAAGCGCAAAAAACATTGAGTAACTAGAAGTTTCTCAATGAAGTCAAGAACAAGATGCTTGTGTCACTGGCACTATTTAACATTGTGTTGGAGGTTCTAGCAAAAGTAATAAGATAGGAAAAATAAGAAATATAAAATGTTGGTAAGGAAGAGCAATATTATTACAATTTATAATAATATCTGTGTTTACTAAAAAAATCCAAGAGAGTTAATTTTAAAACTGTAATGCTGGGAAGGCAAAGACAGGCAACAAAGTGTATAAATGAATATTTTCCTCTTATACTGTAGCCATAACAAATGGCAAAATAATTGAGGCAAAAAAGGATCCCATTCCTTTTTTTTAGACTGCCACCCAGGGCTGGAGTGCAGTGGTGCGATCATGGCTCACAGTAGCCTTTAGCTCCCAGGCTCAGTAGACCATCCTGCCTCAGCCTCCTGAGTAGCTGCGGCTACAGACATGTGCCACCATGCCTGGCTAATTTTTCTACTTTTTATAGAGAGACGGGGTGTCACTGTGTTGCCCGGGCTGGACTCAAACTCCTGGGCTCAAGTGATCCTCCTGCCTTGGGCTCCCAGAATGTTGGGATTACAGGTGAGCCACTGTGCCTGGCCAAGATCCCATTCTTTATTATTATTTTTTTAATTTTAATTTTATTTTTGAGGAGTCTTTTTACTAAGATCCCATTTTTATCAGCAACACAAATGATAAAATGCATTTGGGATAAACTTAATATGGTATATTTAAGGCATAAATGAAGAAAAATAGAAATCTTTGCTAACAGATGTTAAAGAATGCCTGAAAAACTGGATGAAAAGACATGATATTAGAAAAATATTAAATCTTCTCAGTGATGTACACATCTTAAGACAAATCCTAAAGCAGTTGATGGGGGCTTGGGAGCAACTGGATAAATTGATTATAAGCATCATCTGAAAGAGTAAGATACATATAAATACTTTTTAAGGTAGAAGAATAATGATCCCACTTTAAAATGCATTGACATACGGGTAAAAAACATAAAATGGAGGCCTAAGCACCACACTGTGGACCATGATTACGCCTGGAGGGCAGGGTTACCAGAGTCGTTCATATTCTACCTTGTTGAAATGTTTGAGGTTTTCAAAATAAGCATATATTGTTTTATAATCAGAAAAATAGTACAAATAGAGGACAAGAGCTCTTGAGATAAACTACACAGAATATGAGTTCCCCTTTTAGAACCATCTCCAGCCAAGAGTTACCCTTTGTCTTCCAGCCCTCAATTCTCCCATCTGTAAAAAGGGAAGAATTTATGCCCTACAGGGACCTGGTGAGGCTTAATTAATGCTTATCAAGGCTGCCAAACTGAAGCCAACCAGCAAGTCCCCGTGGGTGTCAGACATTTAGGCTGGGGCATGATTCTCTCTTAGGTTCAATTTTAGCACTGTCCACAAAGCCCTTGTGCTCCTTGGGCTCCTGGCTCAGAAGAATTATGCCAAGGGCACAGAGGACAGATAACAGGTGTGAGGGATTTCTTTATGCGCTCTTTCATTGACTGATTCATTTGAAAAACCTGCCCTGTGCTTGGTTCTGTGCTGAGCGCATCTGAGCTGCTGATTGTTTTCAGGTGACCAGAAATAGTCTGCCATTCCCGCAATGAAAATTTCATTTCTGCATTTATATTTTTAATTTTTAAGAGTTACTTTTTGTTTTCTGAATGTTCCTTTGATAACAAATATGCTCTAGTTTCATGGAGGCAGCACTTCCTCATCTTTTGAAGATATTAAGACAAATATCTTCAAAGGATTAAAGATTAATGTTTTCCTTTTGAAGACATTAAGAGTATTTGTTTGGCATCGTTCCCATTTTTTTCCAAATCTTGTTTTTCTGCATGTTCCTTTTGGCCTCAGTCTTCCACATCAGAGGTTTTCCCTCAAATGTCTGCTGATGCCTGTGCACCCTTGTCCAGCTGTAAACGCTTCTGAAGGCTCAGGGGCACTTATTGATTATGGACTACCACAGTATGATCAAGCAGGGCGTTGTCACTGGGTGAACTGCCAATGTCACTATTGTCAGAGTTTTCTTCTTGGCCTTGGCCAGAGCGAGCTTCTCTGGGGGATGTAAGCTTGGCTGTCCAAGCTCTAGAATCTAAGTGGAAGGGAAGAGGCTAGAGTTCTCAATATTTAGTAATTAAAGTTCTATTTAATTCCGTTTTTTTGTTTTTTTTGTTTGTTTTTTTTTGAGGTGGAATTTTGCTCTTATTGCCCAGGCGGGAGTGTAATGGCATGATCTTGGCTCACTGCAAACTCCACCTCCCAGGTTCAAGTGATTGTCCTGCCTTAGCCTCCCAAGTAGCTGGGATTACAGGTATGCACCACCACACCCGGCTAATTTTGTATTTTTAGTAGAGATGGGGTTTCTCCATGTTGGTCAGGCTGGTCTTGAACTCCCAACCCCAGGTGATCTGCCTGGCTCAGCCTCCCAAAGTGTTGGAATTACAGGTGTGAGCCACTTCACCTGGCAAGGATTCTAAGAGAGAGTACACCATGTTGGACAGGATTGTCTCAAACTCCTGACCTAAGGTGATCCACATTCCTCGGCCACCCAAAGTGCTGGGATTATAGGCATGAGCCACCATGCCCAGCTCAATTCTCTGTTTTAAACATGGTACTCATGATTTCAGCTACGCCTGGTGCCATCCTGAACAGCAATCTGTCTCCGGAGAATAAATCTCCAGGCTAAATGAAGGGCACTCATCTGGCTGCAGTCAGTGGGGGAGAGAAACTGAGATACAGACTTTCAAACTGATATTCAAACCCTGTTTTCGGTTTCACCTTCATTCCCACTTCCAGAGGTACCTGGTGCTGCCAATTCCTTAGTCTTTTGGAGTTGGGGGATTCTTAGCTTTGTCCTCTACTGATATGGGGGTTAGCTTTCTTGGGTCTATGAGGTTAGTTACCATTCTTCCATCTGCTTTTCAACTTCCAAAATATTTTTTCTTCCTGTTGCTTCTTCTATTCTTCTTGCCCTTGTGGGTATATGCCTTATCATTTTTATTCCTTTGTTTTAGTGAGGTTTCAGGAGGGAGAGAGGTTAAGGTACCCATTCAGTCCACGAAAAGTGTGGTGAAATTTCTGGGTTTTAAAAGGCAAAATAAAAATCTTGCAATCCGTAAGATTTTGATTTAGATTGCAACCTGCAATCTTAATCAAAGACAGGCATATTTCATACTTCTCTTCTGAAACATAAATGATAGAAGACACCGTTTATAGAATTCTCAAGGAAAATAATTGGGACAATGTAGAGTCCTCTATGTAGCTAACCAATCATTCATGTGCAAAGCAAATGAGAGATGCATAAGTATTGGGATGTGTACTAAATGCATGTTTTCTGAAAATATTACTGGAGGATATGCTACAGTCAAATGAAAAATGAATTAACATGGAGAGCTTAAGAAAGGGGAAGACATGGCCGGGTGCAGTGGCTCACTCCTGTAATCCCAGCACTTTGGGAGGCCTAGCGGGGGTGGATCACCTGAGGTCAGAAATTCAAGACCAGTCTGGCCACCATGGTGAAACCCCCATCTCTACTAAAAATACAAAAAAAATTAGCTGGGCATGGTGGCGCATGCCTGTAATCCCAGCTACTGGGGAGGATGAGGTAGGAGAATTGCTTGAACCCAGGAGGCAGGGGGTGCAGTGAGCTGAGATTGTGCCATTGCACTCCAGCCTAGGTGACAAGTAAAACTACGTCTCCAAAAAAAAAAAAAAATATATATATATATATGTATAAAAATCTGGCTATTATATATATGGGCTCCTGGCCATATATATGTAACCAACAATGAAAAGAAAGAGTAGTAATATACAAACACTAAGCAAAATAGAATTCAAGGCAAAAATAGTAAGTGGAACATAGATGAGTATTTAATCATGATAAACAATAAAATCCATGAAGAAATAATAACCATGAACTTTTTTTTTTTTTTTGACAAAGGGTCAAGCTGGAGGCTGGAGTGCAGTGGCACAATCACGGCTCACTGCAGCCTTGACCTCCCAGGCTCAACCATCCTCCCACCTCAGCCTTCCAAGTAGCTGGAACTTCAGATACATGCCACCACACCCAGCTCATTTTTGTATTTTTTGTGGACAGGGTTTCACCAGGTTGCCCAGGCTGGTCTCAATCTCCTGGGCTCAAGTGATCCACCCACATTGGCCTTCCAAAGTGTTGGGATTACTGGCATGAGCCACCATGCCCAGCCTAACTATATTACACACCCAAAATAACGGTAACAAAATCCTGTAGTAATAATGAGAATTCTTAATAGACCTGTCTAAAAATTTGACAGCAGGGCACTGCTGGCCTGTGGGAGGGGTGAGGCGCATCTTGTTCATGGTGAAAGACTCTACTGCCCAGTGGTGGGACGGTTACCATTCCAGGTACCTGCCCACTGGCTGGGGAGTAGTGGCCCCCAGTCTTTGGGATACTCCCGAACCCTCCTTCATGTTTTCATTGCCCTCAAGGCAGAAAATGCCAGCCCCAATTTAGCTGATTCAATTCAGGATACATTTATTGAGCGCCAAGAACGTGCAAGGAAGTCTGCTGAGATCACCCTTGAAGGGGGCTGTGTGTAACTGTTAGATGGAGCAGAGGCCTGGGAGGCAGGAGAACAGACTTTCTGTCCCTATCCTAAACAGATCATTTCATCTTTTTCTGGCTTTGAGTATACATCTGTACTGGACACCTATGTTTAAGGCTATGGCTGTTTTTCCAAATTGCTTCTAGTTGAGGATAGAGTGTATTGGACGGGGAGAGGGGAAGTACTGTAGGAGTTCAGAGGGGGTAAGTATTACATTGAATTTGGAGCCTTCCAAGCAGGGAGGGCTGCTTGGAAGAAGTGGCATTTGATCTGGTTCTCAAAAGCTGGATAAGAGTTGGGCTTAGAAAGGCAATAATGACTGTTAATCAGAGGTTGACTGTGTGCCAGGCACTATACTCAGGTCCATATAAACATCATCTCTCAGCCGGGTACGGTGGCTTACGCTGGTAATCCCAGCACTTGGGAGGCTGAGACAGGCAGATCACCTGAGGTGAGGAGTTCAAGACCAGCCTGGCCAACATGGCAAAACCCTGTCTCTACTACAAATACAAAAATTAGCCGGGCATGGTGGTGGGTGCCTGTAGTCCCAACTATTCGGAAGGCCGAGGCGGGAGAATTGCTTGAACCTAGGCAGCAAAGGTTGCAGTGAGCTGAGATCACACCACTGCACTCCAGCCTGGGTGACAGACAGAGTGAGACTCCATCTCAATTAAAAAAAAAAAAATCTTTCATGGGCATCACAGAGCCCTGTGAGGTATGTAGTATTGCCTTTATTGTCTAGACGAAGACACTGAGTAACTTTCCCAGGGCCACAATGAGTTACTGACTGTGGCAGTTAGCTATTGCTACATGACAAACCACCCAAAAACTCAGTGGCTTAAAACAATAGCCGTTTGTTATTGTTCATGAGTCTATGGGTTGGCTGGAGGCTGGCTGGTCTGGGATGGTCTTGGATGGAACAACTAGACTGTCTTCCACATGGACTCCGGCCTTCAGCAGGGTAGCCCAGGCTTGCGCCCATGGAACAGGCTGGGGTTTGAGAGAGGAAGTGTGCAAGGCTTTTTGCAGCCCAGGCTTAGAATGCCACACCATTATTTCTACCACATTCTGTTGGCCAAAGCAAGTTCCATGGCCAGCCCAGATTCAAGGGGAGGGGAAGTGGACTCTGCCTCGTGATGGGAGAGGCTGCGAAGTTACATTGGAAAGGGCTCCAGTGCAAGGAGCTGTGGAGGCCTGGGCCATTTTTGCTGCCTGTCTAGTACAGTCTCAGAATAGGGTTGGATCTCTGGTCCAGCTGGCTCCAAGCTATGTTCTTTCCTCAAGGGTTTTCTTCTTGCAGGGAGGAGAAAAAAAATAGGACAGAAGGAAGAGCATGATCGAAGCAAAGGAAGCAAAAAGTTCAGGACATATCTGGGAAACACTGAATGGCCCATTTTGAACGATGTGTTGGGGGTGTAGAGGGGAATAGTGGAGAATAAGGCAGGAGAGGTGGTTTGGTCAGTCCTTAGAGGCCTGGAATGCATAGCTCAGCTGCTTGGACTTTGTCCTGAATGTGAGAAGCCACAGGATTCTTTAAAAGTTCAATTTATTTATGTGTATATTTTTTTGAGATGGAGTTTTTTGTTTGTTTTTGTATTTTTTCTCTGTTGCCCAGCCTGGAGTGCAATGGCATGATCTAGGTTCACTGCAACCTCTGCCTCCTGGGTTCGAGTGATTCTCCTGCCTCAGCTTCCCTAGTAGCTGGGATTACAGGCATGCAGCACCACGCCCAGCTAATTTCGTATTTTTTTAGTAGAGATGAGTTTTCACCATGTTGGCCAGGCTGGTCTCAAACTCTTGACCTCAGGTGATCCACCCTCCTCAGTCTCTCAAAGTGTTGGGATTACAGTCATGAGCCACTGCTCATGGCCTAAAGTTGAATTTATTATAGTACAACTCACGTGCAGTAAAATTCATTCTCTTCAGGTATACAATTCTATGAGGTTTTGTTGTTGGTTTTTGAGATAGGGTGAACACTCTATCACCCAAGCTAGAGCACAGTGGTGTGAACACAGCTCACAGCAGCTTCCACCTTCTGGGCTCAAGCAATCCTCCCACCTCAGCCCCCCAAGTACTGAGACTACAGGTGTGCACCACCACGCCCAGCTAATTTTTAAATTTTTTGTAGAGAAGTGCTTCTGCCATTCTGCCCAGGCTGGTCTTGAGCACCCGGGCTCAAGCAATCCACCCGCCTCAGCCACCCAGGGTGCTGGAATTACAGGCATGAGCCACCATGCCCAGCCCAATTCTATGACAAATGCATGTAGTTGTCATGCATATCACCACAGGCAAGATCTAGAATATTCTTAACCCCCATTGTGCTATCTGTAGTCAGTCCACTCCTTCCACTGCCCCCTGGCAACTTTACCATCCCTAGAGTTATGGCTTTTCCAGAATGTCATATAAGTGGAGTCATCTGTGTGTAGAATTTCGTATCTTTTTCTTTTATGTTACATGGTGCTCTTGAGATTCAGCCATGCTGTTGTGCATATCTGTAGTTCGTTCGTTTTTAACACTGAGTTGGACTGCATTGTAAGGTTGTGACACGGATTGTTTATCCATTCTCAAGTTGAGGGACATTTGGATTGCTTCCAGTTTGGGGAATTTTTAATTAAGCTGCTATAAACAATTACATACAGGTCTTCATGTAGACATATGTATTTATGTCTCTCCTGTAAATATCTAGGAGTAGGATTTCTAGGTCATTGGGTGGGTATGTATATAACTTTATAAGAAGCTGCTGACCTATCTTGAAATGGCTGGCCCATTTTGTACTCCCATCAGCAATGTATGAGGGGTCTAATGGTTCTGCATCCTTGTTAGCACTTGGTATTGTCAGGGTTTTTTCTTTTCTAATTTTAGCCATTCTAATAGTATATTTCTTTATGGTTTGAATTTGCATTTCTCTAGTGACAAGATGTTGAGGATCTTTTCATACGCGTCCTCTGATGTCTTCTTTTGGTGAAGTGTTTTCAAATCTTTTGCACATTTTAAACAAATAGGCTGCTTGGTTTCTTATATTCAGCTTTGAGTTCTGTAGCTATTCTAGGCATAAGTCCTTTATCAGATATGTATTTCGCAAATATTTTCTCCCAGATATCCAGAAGGATTTTAATGGGAAGTAATTCTGGTGTTAAAAAAAAAAGCGTGCTTATGGCATTATGGATTGTTGCGGGGACAGAGATAAGGAGGCTGCCTCAATGGTGGAGATGACAATGAGGCACAGGGCTGGGCCAGGGGCCATGGGCATGGCGAGGAGTAGAGAGACAGGAGGCGTGGAAACCCCCTGGATGGTGGGAAAGACCCCTCGTATGCTGGTGAGGCCTCCCTCCTTTGACAAATATTTGTTGAGCACAGGGAATGATCTAGGCGTAGGGTAAATACCAGTGAAGAAGTCCAAGTCCTGCTTTCATGGAGTTCACGTCTTGTTAGGGAAGACAGACGAGCAGATACATAATGTGTGTAATGTAAGGGCTGGCAGATGCTCTTTGACACACACAGCAAAGGGTTCTTATGGAAGTGCCATCTTCAAAGGGCTCAAGGGATGGGAGGCTGAGGCCCTGATGCTGGCCTTCAGGTGCCCTCAGGTAGGTTCCCTCCTCTCTCTGACCCTTGGTCTTCCTCTCAGGGTTGGGTTAGATGATCTTCCAGGCACTATGATTTTATACCTAAAGTGCTTACAAGCCAACTTGGGTGCTTTAATGAGCTGAACTGGGTATGAATCGGTAGAATCTCATCTTTAGAATCTGTTTTGTTGTAAAGGTCTAGAGGTTATCAATTCTGGCCTCTCACTAATGTAGGATCTTCTGTGAAGCACAACCAACAGGCACTTGTTCATCCCCTATGGGTGTCCCTTCAGGGATAAGGAGCCCGCTCCCCTCCAAAGGATCACTTCCATTTTTAATTTCTCTCTCTTTTTAAAGGGAAAGGATCACACCATTTACTAAGGGGAAGTGCCCTCCAACTGTGGATTACAATTCAGATCCTACTCCTTAAAGCCACATGTGAAGGACAGCCCGCAGTGACTGAAGAGCCCAAAGGCCTGAAAACAACTCTGGGCGTGAGAGCATGGGCATGGAAAAGCATGGGTGTAGGAGTGGGGGGTTTTAGAGAAAGGACACACAAGAGTGCCTGGGAGGGGGGAGAGACATATGGAGATCACCTTTGCCGGAGTTGCATACCTGAAGGTCACAGTGTCTTCCGGGACAGCTGGGGGCAGATATCTTGTTGCAGGAGATCAATTATCCTGAGAACTCAACTCAGCCAGTGACATGAACATGGGGGCCAGATGGCAGATGGACTGAAGGGATGGGATGTGGTGGACACTCGTGGGACCCTTTCTATTCTAAAGCCAGAGTGCTTGGCTCCTTGTTTATTAAAGTTCAGAAAGTGGTGGGAGAGTGTAGCATGTATTATACGGCAATTCTAGGACTCTCCAGGAGCACCCCATCGCCATCCCAGGATGCTTCTGGAAGCTTAGCAGGGCCTCACTGATGAGGAAATTGCTGACCTCAAGCAATGTCCAGCCATGGGGAACATTGGCTTCATCCCTGAGTCAAGCCTTTGTAGGCCCCCTTCCCTCACTGTTTCATGTCAGTGAGAATGGGAGCAGGTTGTCCCTAGAGGACACTGGGATACCACAGCCTCATCCACAAAGCTCACATAATGATAAAAAAAAAAAATACTTGAAACACTTTCTTCAGTGCGTGAGTGTCTTACAAAAAGCAGTTTTTCAAAAGGCTGGGCACGGTGGCTCTTGCCTATAATCCCAGAACTTTGGGAGACCAAGGCAGGTGGATCACCTGAGATCGGGAGTTCAAGACCAGCCTGACAAAACATAGAGAAACCCCATTTCTACTAAAAATACAAAATTAGCTGGGCGTGGTGGCACATGCCTGTAATCCCAGCTACTCAGGACGCTGAGGCAGGAGAATCCCTTGAACCTGGGAGGCAGAGGTTGAGGTGAGCCAAGATTGCACCATTGCACTCCAGCCTGGGCAAGAAGACCAAAACTCTGTCTCAAAAAAACCCAAACAAAAAAACAAAACAAAAACCAAAAACCCCAAAAAGCAGCTTTTCACCTGTGTCAAAACAACTGTTTCTGAAGAAGTAAAACCATCTTTTTATTCACCTTGCCAACATATTGCAGACGACCAGCTGCCCATGACCACTAGCTGAGCCTCAGAACCTGGTTGCAGCAGGACTGCCTATGTATGACGCCCACTCACTGTTCTGTTACTTGTGGTCCATATTGCAAGCGGGTGGTGAAGACATACGGAAAACCTGGATGTTAAGAGTGGGAAAAATCACTCCCCCCTGAGCAACCAGAAAGGTACTAAGAACCTGATGCTACTTTTTTCAGATTTACGTGCCAGAGTATTCAACCCAATCACCTGCAAGACCACTTCAAGAAACTGAAGTGGAATTTGGTGGTTATGAAACATTTATTCTTTTTTTTTGGCTGTGGAGCTCTTTTTTTCTTTTTCCTCAAACAAAACCTTTTAGGGAAAGTCCAATATAAAACATGGAGCTACTCTGAATCAAGCTGGGTGAGGCTGGAGTCCAGCCCTCGTGGCCAGCCCCTGTTCCCTTCTTCCCCTGGGATCATTCGGAACCAGGCCGCACAGTAGGAGGTGAGCAGTGGGTGAGCTCTGCCTCCTGTCAGATCAGCCGTGGCATTAGATTCTCACAGGAGCCAAACCCTATTGTGAACAGCAAATGTGAGGGATCCAGGTTGCGTGCTCCTTATGATAATATAACTAATGCCTGATGAGCTGAGGTGGAACAGGTTCATCCTGAAACCATATTCCCCCACTGCCCCATCCCATCCTGATCCGTGGAAAAATTGTCTTCCATGAAACTGGTCTCTGGTGCCAAGAGGCTGGGGACTGCTGTAATAAAGGACTTATGTCCAGAATATATATGTGAATTCATATATATCTCAATAATAAGAAACAACAAAATAAAAAATGTATAAAAGATGTAACAGACACTTTACCAAGAATATATATGGATGGCAAATAAGCACATGAAAATAAACTTAACATCATTAGTCATTAAATAAATGCAAATTAAAGCCACAATGAGAGACTACTACCCGCCTATTAGGATAGCTAAAATTAAAAAGACTGACCATACCAAGTGTTGGTGAGGATGTGGAACTCTCATACACTGCTGGTAGAAATGTAAAACGGTATAACTATCTTAGTTCATGTAGAAGATGTTAACATCAGGGGAAGGTGGGTGAGGGGGATTGCCGTACTACCATTGCAACTTTTCTGTAGAATTAATTACAAATAAAAATAAAAGTAATTAAACAAGTTAAAATATATGCAATACAACTTTTTAGAGAGACCGTTTATCTTACAAAATAAGTACATTTGCTCAAATATGTCTGCTGGCTGTCATAGACAGTCACTGTCACTGTAGAGAAGGTCAGCAAGGCCAGGCGTGGTGGCTCATGCCTGTAATCCCAGCACTTTGGGAGGCCAAGGCGGGCAGATCACCTGAGGTCAGGAGTTTGAGACCATCCTTGCCAACACGGTGAAACCCCATCTCTGCTAAACATACCAAAAAAAAAAAAAAAATTAAACCCCGTCTTTACTAAAAATACAAACGAACAAACAAAAAACTAGCCAGGCGTGGTGGCAGGCACCTGTAATTCCAGCTACTCAGGAGGCTGAGGCAGGAGAATTGCTTGAACCCAGGAGGCCGAGGGTGCAGCGAGCTGAGATTCAGCCACTGCACTCCAGCCCAGCCTGGGTGATAGCGCGATAACCCAACAAAAAAAAAAAAAAAAAAAAAAAAAGAGAAGGTCAGTAAATTTGTAATGCTTGCATTTTTATAAGAGAAACCTGTGTAACCACTTTATTTGTTTACTTATTGAGACAGGGTCTCGCTGTGTCCAGCCCAGGCTGGAGCGCAGTGGCGTGATCATGGCTAACTACATTCTCGATCTCCTGGGCTTGAGCAATGCTCACACCTCTCAGCCTCTCAAGTAGCTGGGACTATAGGCTGCACCACCACACCTGGCTAATGCTTTTGTATTTTTAGAGATGGGGTCTTGCTATGTTACCCGGTTGGTCTCAAACTCCTGGGCTCAAGCAGTCTTCCCACTTTGGCCTCCTAAAGTGCTGGGATTATAGGCATGAACCACTGAGCCTGGCCACAACTTACTTTTTTTGAGACAAAGTCTTGCTTTGTCCCCCAGGCTGGAGTGCAGTGGCGCGTTCTCAGCTCATTACAACCTCTGCCTCCTGGATTCAATCGATTCTCATGCCTCAGTCCCCCAAGCAACTGGGACTACAGAGATGTGCCACCACCCCCAGCTATTTTTGTATTTTTAGGAGAGATGGGGTTTTGGCTGGTCTCAAACTCCTACCAGCCTCAGCCTCCCAAAGTGCTAGAATTACAGGTATGAGCCACCACGTCTGGCCCCTGGCCACAACTTAAGTAATTCTTTTAAAATATTTTGCCATGAGATAAGAATGAGTTCATGTGCGTTACAAAAATAATGTGTGCTGGGGAGGGACACTCATCTATAATGGAGCAAAAGGCTCTCTGGCTACCAGGGCCAGCTTTGCTGCCTTGGGAGGGCTAGAAGTGCCAGGGACTCCACAGCGCTCTGGAGCTGCCTTCACTGAGGAAAGTTGGTGTATATCCCTCACCCCTTGTGGGATGTACCTTTGAAACGCAGGCTTTACGCTGGTTTCCAGTTTTTCCAGTGCAGTCACATTTCAGTGGCCCCCAGTGGTAACCTGCTTGAGGATGAACCCATTACTGACTGTCATCCCTTTCCCATCCCCTACTGGTGTTTTGTTCACCTCCCAAATAAACTGCTTGCACTCAAACCCTTGTCTTAGGGTTGGCTTCTAGGGAAACCCAAACCAAGACAAACACTAACATTTTTTCAGGCATCCCGATGGATCATCCTGTTGTTAAACCCTGGGCTTGGGAACCTCATTTGGTGACCACCGCTCTACTCTGCGACGGTAACTACATCTGTCTGTCTAGCCTCTCCTTGCACACCCTCCCAGTGGCAGGCAGTGCCCACCCAGTGCAGGGCAGCTATGATTGTAAAAAAGGGTCCTTTGGATGTTGAGCTGAAATCTGGCTTGTCGTGACCTTTGCCCTCCTGCCTGGGCAGGGCTGTAAGAGGACACGGAGTTCTGCAGTTTGTTAGCGGGGCTCTGCTGGGGCTTCCAGCAATTCCTGGGGAAGGGGCTGGCCAGGAGGCTGGACTCCTGGCCTCACCCAGCTTGTCTCAAAGTAGCTCCATGTTCATTATACATTGAACTTTCCCTAAAAGCTTTTATTTGGGAAAAAAAGAGCACCACAGCCAAAAATTAAATGAATAAATATTTAATCACCACCACATTCTAGTTCAGTCTCTTGAAGTGGTCCTGCAGGTGACTGGGATGAACACTCCAGCACGTAAATCTTATAAAAGTAACATCAGGTTCTAGCACCTCCCTGCTTGCTTGGGAGGGTAGTGATCTCTCCCACTCCCGTGTGAGACGCTGCCAGGTTGTGGGAAGCCCTGAGCAAGCCAAAGATAGCCTTTTACAAGCCATGCCACCAGACTTAACATCCAGGTTCTTACTATGCCTTCAGCACCACCTTGCAACATGGACCATAGGTAACGTAACAATGAGTGGGCGTCACACGTAGGCAGTCTTGCTGCAACCGGGTTCTGAAGATCAGCTAGTGGGCACGGGCAGCTGGTCATCTGCAAGGCCTTGGCAAAGTGAAGCATGGCTGGCATAGCTGCTTACTTTACAAGGAGAAGCTGAAGCCCACGGGAGGAACAAGTTTACATCGGTTGCATAGCGTGCTTGTTTTAGTGAACATTGTTAAAGAATGGGACTTTGCTGTGTTAGGTTCTTATTAATACCTAAGGGTGATGGTTCTGACCACCATGAATACGGTACTGTGCTGTCTTTGGCTTTTTACCTTGAGTTCACAACGTCCCTGGGCATAGCAGCCAGACCAGCTCTGGGAAGCTCTCCTTGTTCAAAGCTCAGGTCCTCCCATCCTTATTGCTGTGGGCTGCTCGATGCCTGCCCTGGGCCTGAGCAAGCCCAGGTCCCATGGGCTCGGACCCTGCCATAGTCCTTTGGCCCTGAAGGCAGTTTCACCTTCTCCAGCTTGACCCTTGGAGCTCCTCCTTCTCAGAAAGTTTACACACGTTCCCAGGTTCAGTGGATCCACTCCCTTTTCCTGGACCTGCTGCAGCATTAGCCAGGGAATAGGGGTTCATCAATAATGAGAATGGATGAACAAGGAAGTGGGGGATGATTGTAGAGATGTAGAAGGTTCAGAAGCCTAAGAGGTGAATGTACTGAGGCCAGAGCCAGGGTGCAGGAGCCACCTTTCCTACTAAGCTTGGATTTGGAGGGCTTATTAGGAGAGGTCTCTGCTAGATGGTGTGCTGGTAAATGTTTGTCTCTCAAAACAAAACAAAACAAAGCCTGAGATAATTAATTTTGTGTGTCAATTTGACAGGGCTATAGGGTGCCCAGACATTTGACCAAATATCTTGGGTGTGTTTGTGAGGGTGTTTCTGGATGAAATTAACATTGAATCAGACTGAGCAAAGCAGGTTGCCCTTCCTAATGCAGGTGGGTCTCATCCAATCAACTGAAGACCTGAACAGAACAAAAGGACTGAATGAGAGGAAACTCCTCCTGCCTGAGTGCTTAAGCTGGGACATCAGGCCTTTCCTGCCTTCAGACTTGAACTCAAAGATGGGCTTTTCTTGGGTCTTGAGCCTACCAGCTTTTGGACTGGAATCTACACCACTGGCTCTCCTGCTTCTCAGCCCTTTGGACTCAGATTGGAACTACATCACTGGGTTTCCTGGGTATCTAGCTTGCCTACTGTGATCTTGGGACTTCTTAGCCTCCATAATCACATGAACTAATACTTTATAATAAGTCTATTTCTCTGTCTCTGCATGTGTCTGCCTTTCCATACAGTCATGTGGTGCATAACATTTTGGTCAATGACAGACGGCATATACAATGGTGGACCCATAAGATTAAAATGCTGTATTTTTACTGTACCTTTTCTATGTTTAGATATACAGGTACTTACCATTGTGTTAGAATTACAGTATTCAGTACCGTGCCGTGGTTTACAGGTCTGCAGCCTAGCAGCCATAAGCTATCCCATATAGCCTAGGTGTGTAGTGGGCTGTACCATCTAGGTTTGTGTAACTACACCGTATGATATTCACACAATAATGAAATCACCTAACGACACATTTCTCAGAACTTACCCTCGTTGTTAAGCAATGCATGCCTCTGTGTACGTATCTCCTACTGGTTCTGTTTCTCTGGAGAACACTGATTAATACAACAGACAGAACAAAACAAGCCCTGATTTGTAGTGCTACTAATTTCTGTGGTGTAAATGCTCCTGCTGTGGGTAATTTTAGGCTGCCAATGTCACTGAACGTGGAAGTAGAAGGAGGAGTGCATGATGACCCCTGTAAGCTGGTACAAGCCAGACTCAGCACACCACCGACCCCCTCCCACAAACACCCTTCTCACCCCTTCTCCAAGATGGATCAGACTTCAGGTCTGCGGGTGAGGTTACTAGAAGTTCCAAGGACACACACATGAGTTCTCTTCTACTTTCAGCTTCCATGAGGTCAGGTAGTGAACAGATTGCTGACACGCTCCTGTAAGAAGGCTGCTAAACCAAGCCAAGGCCCCTCAGGTGGCTCTCTTGCTTCCTCTCATAGGTCTCGACGCCAGGCCCATGGCTTGAGGCTTGTAAGGCAGCTGCTGCTAAGATTCAGATTTGGAATTGGGAGCAGCAACATACGGATTGTCCTGTCTAGAACCTAAGCCCAGCAAACCAAAGAGCTCTGGGTTGGGCTCTCAGGCACCAGACCAGATAATGCCTTATTTATTTATTGAGACAGGGTCTTGTTCCGTGTCACCCCAGCTGGAGTGCAGTGGTACAATTCTAGCTCACCTTGGCCTCAAGTTCCTGGACTGGAGCAGTTTTCCTGCCTCAGCCTCCAGAGTAGCTGGGCCTACAGATCCTTGCCACCATACTTAGCTAATTTTCTAAAAATTTTTTTATAGACGGGGTCTCACTATGTTGTTCAGGCTTGGTCTTGAACTTCTGGCCATAAGCACTCCTCCGGCAGCGACTGAGGAATCCAGATTCCTTCTGACGCAAGACTCTCCTACCACCTATGGCCTAGTTGTTACTTGCACTGGGTGAAGGGAAGTGCCAGGAGGCCTCATATAGGTTTGTATGACTTCTGTTTACATTCCACTGTGGATGAAGAGAGTAGTCTCAACAGGATTAACTTGCTGAAATTGGCACAACCAAGTGACAAAGCCAGGCCTCCGCCACCGTCATCTCTTACCCGGACTGCAGTGGTGGCCTTCTCACTGGTCTGCTTACCACCCTGCACATAGAGGGGTCCTTTCGACACATCCTCCAATCACACCTTCACAGTGATAGACACAAATTTGTTCTTCTAGCCCTTTGCCCCTTGGCTCATGGGTTCAGTGAGAGCAACTGAGTTGGGGAATGGCACAGCCTACACCAGAGCCCAGATTTGACTCCACATTTTGGTCCCCCAAGCAAGAAATGACAAACGCCAGCTTCCAGGCCGTATTTTTATTTTAACAGAAGCAGCAGCCTCACAGCCACGAGGTCATGTGTTCCAGACAGTAGACACAGTGACTGTGGCTGCAAGAGCCTGATAGGGGAGACTCATGCCTTTCTCCTTGGTTCCCACGACCAAAGAAGAAACAAAAAGCACACACCATACACTGCCACACCCATCCCCACCCCTCCTTCTCAGTAATATCCAATGACTCATCCTTCTGGCCAAAGAAACTGGCTACAATTCTGATTTTACAGAAAACCTTCATGCAGCCAAGAAACTCAGGGCTCTGGAGGGGAGAGGCTTACTCTGATACTTTCCACATGCATTGCCCCCGGGACAAGTTTAACTCCACCCAAAACTATCACATGGATGGCCAGTGACAGGACTGGCTACAAAAAAAAAAAAAAGCCATGAACTCAGCTCACCATGCTAAGACTGCCTCTTTCCAGGCAAGATTTTACTGGAGCAACATTAACCTGAGGGTGTGATTCCAAAATACCTTCCCTTCCAAGCCCCAGGTTGTGGGTAAGGTCTGGATTTTGGTTACGTGACTAAGGGCGACAGAGGTTGCTGGCATCTCTGGCCACAGTCCCAGTAGCTTAGGGATGGAGGCTCCACTGGCGAAACAATGGCACTGTTGGATTGACTAGCTCGTGTTAACCATTCATCTATAGTAAGTAGAATCATCAGTTTTGCACCGAGCAAGGAAGCACATGGGTCTCCTATGAGAACTAATGCCAGACTTCACATGCTTTGCAAAATAGAGAATGAGGTTTGTTTTTTCTTTTGCCCCCTCCAGAGGCCAAATGGGTTGGGTGGTTCCTTTGCCTTCTGAGTGCCTGAATGCCCCCAGCCCTCACAGGACCATGCTCAGACACTAGCAGTGTGCCAAGCCTTGGGAGGGATGGGTGAACACTCTTCAGTCAAAGCGTGACTCTAAGAGGATTGTGGGACCTGGAATGACAAGGCAGATGCTTCCTTGCAAGCCAGGTATGAGCCTTTCTGAAAACGAAATGGGAGCTGGCCTTGGGGCTGAAGGAAGGATCTGGAATGACAGATAACCCCCAAGTGTCCATTGGATCATTTATTTTTCCTCTGACTGTCCACCCAAACGAGGCTTTCCATGGATTTCGCAACCACAGTATCTAAGACAATCGGAAAGGTTCCAGGGAGGTCTTGTCTGTGGCGATGTGACAGATGAGGAAACCATAGCTCAGAGGACAAAGGACTTGCCCACCTTGCACAGCTCGCTGACGGTAGAGAGGGACTGAAACCTAGGTCTTCCAACTCACACCTCACAACCATGACTGGCTCAGCTCCCTTAATTCCAGCTTCCCTTACATGACAACAATTCCTTCTCAGATTCGGGTTTTCAGCTGAGACTGGGCAGTTCTTAAGATGGAGTTGCATAAACAACCAAGCTTTGAGTTTAACAAGCAGGGGAAGGACCTAGAGAGGTTCCCTTCCCTCTAGAACGGAAATGGAACTTTTCTCTGAGCTTAGGATTTGTAAGGCACTGAAATTAACTACAGCTGGGGTGGGGAGTGGTGCGAGAAAGAAAAAAAGAGAGATGAGTGGTTGGAGAAATCAAGCCGATGCTCTTTTCTTCCAGCCCCACAGTGAGAATCCCACAGAAACACGATGGTGGACTCCATTTTCCTACTTGATGCTGTCCACTCCCCAGCCCCCATGCTGCAGAGCAGCGTAGACCCACTCCCACCACGACAAAGTGGGTTTTGGGACAAGATGAGGCCGGCAGGGTTGGTGAGCCAAGAAGAATGAGCCCAGATTCCCTGGATCCAATTCAAAGCGCAGACCACTCTCTCCACCTAGGTGTCCCAGGCTGAGGCTAGGGCAGGACTCAACCCCGGAATGCCTTCTCCAGGAACACAGGCCCCTCCGAGTGGATTCACTGGTGGCTGGGGTGGGCCTGCAGGCCGAGGCATAGAGGAGGAAGGGGCAGGACGGCACCAAGGATGGCGGGGAGAACTTTGGCCTCACACCTGGCTTTGGCACAGCACATCTTGGGCCTCCCTGCCCCATGGCTGCCCTCCTGAGACCCCAGGGTGGGGAAGAGCTGTCCTTCTCCTGTGAGGGCTCGTCTGGCTGATGGAGGCGATGGCAGGGCAACTCCGGGGCATTCCCTTCATCATTCCAGCCATGGCCCACGGCTGTGCACAGGTTACCTAACGCGTAACCTTTTCAGACTCCACTGCAGATGTGACGCTGAACGGGAAGCAACAAGAGCTAGCACTTACCCAGCACCTTCAGTGTGACCGGTGCTCAACTCGGATGACGGCAATCTGCAGGTAGGTATTACTATCCCTTTCAACTGATGGAGAGACCCGGGCTCAGACGGTTTAAGGGACTCACCCAGAGTCACACAGCTAATGAGTTCTAAACAGGGAACTGGACTCAGGCTTATCTGCCTCCAAACCCCACATTCTTTCCATTCCGCTGGGCTGCCCCAGGAAGCCAGGAGGAAGGTGGTGTTGGGCTGTCAGGGGGGGATTTCTGGAGGGGTTTCTCTCTGAAAGCGTGGATCTGGGAAAGCAGCCAAGCTCCAGTGAAGGGAAGATGCCTGACCACTCACATGTATCCGTCTCTCCAGGCGGCCTCCAGCTCAATGTCTGGCGGCCTTGCAGATCTTGTCGTACACCTCGGGGAAGGCGTCCTGGCAACCAAGCTTCTCTCGCAGCTTGTGGTACAAGGAGCCATCAAACATCTCCCAGAATTCCTCCCGGTCCATGTAGCAGTCGGCATACAGCATCTGGAAGCTGCAGAGGCAGAGAAGCAGGTGAGGACGCCAGGGGGTGCATGGAGTGTGAGGTGTGAGAGAAACCCAACCGCTCGCTCTGCAGCCCAGAAAGGGCTTTTGGAAGGTTTCCCTTGTTTAACTTAATCTGGTGAAGAAGATGGTGCAGGAATTCTTATCCCTCTTTTGCAGGTAGGGAATTGAGGCTCGGGGGTTGGGTAGCTTTGCAGTGGAGGCAGAGTCAGGAGTAGAACTCAGACTGCTGGGCTTCTGCCCCTCTGCTTGGCCAAAGGCACAGGTGCCTCCCCTGATGGGACTGTTTTCCTTTAATTGATATTGACTTTCAGTAAGCTGCACATATTTAAAGTGTACAATTGGATACGCTCGACACAGGTATGCAGTCACTGCAGTCCAGATCGTGGCTATATCCAGCAGCCCCACGCTTTACCTGTGCCCCTCGGTAATCCATCTTCCTCTGCTACCACCAAGGCAACTACTGACGTGCTTTCTGTCAGTATGGATTCAGGTGTGTTTCTGGGAATCTTTTATCAAAGGAATCATACGGTATTCTTTTCTCCTGGCTTTGTCTGTGTTCCACTCCACAGTTTATTCAGGCTGTTTCTGGGCAAGCCTCTGTCCTGGGCCTCTCTGTGGTTTTCACAGTCAGGAATCCCTCTCTCCTTAACTTTGACCTTTCCATCTGAAGCAGTCGGCCCTGGACACAGCTAAGCCCACACCTATGACCTGTCCCATGGGGGCGAGTGGGGTGACTCCCATTTCTGGCTTGAGCAGCTGGGAGGGGTGATATGTTCACTGGGGGATGGGTGCAAGGAGAAGAGGGCAAGTGGTGCTGCAAGTCCACCCCGCCCAGCTTTCATAACTCACCTCCTGACCCAGAAGCTGCACAGCTCCAGGGGCCCTGAGGAAACAGTTCTTCAGGCCTGGGGCTCCTGGTTCTTGACAGAGCTGGCCTCATTCCCCTGGAGCAGTACCCTGGGGCTCTCAGTTAGAGGACCACACTACACTCTGGGCCACTCACCCATGCACGCTGCGAACAAACTTCTCCAACTGCCTCATGCAGGGCCTGGCTTCAAAGTGTTTCACACGCGGCTCCCCATATGCTCCAATGTCAATGTACAGCTCTGCCTCATTTCCCTTGGGGTGCACCAGGCCTGGCTGGCTGGGCAGGATGAATGGACACAGCCAGATAGGGTAGACCTGGGTAGACCAAGGAGGTAGGTATTGGTGCTTTTTCTCCAACAGGTGACAGGCTCATGGCTGGCCCACTCATACCCACCCAAATGGTTCTGGAGCATTCTCAAGACCACCCCCAACAAGGTGCTCTTGGCTTCACTCCCTGCCCCGCAGCCCTGGCTGAGAACACCCTGACTCCACCACCCTGGAGGACACAACTGGAGCAGGTCACGGGAGTGCTCACTGCCAGGCCCTATGACTTCTCTCCCAGGGGGGCCATCACTGAGCGGACTGAGGCCTCAGCCGGCATAGGAACAAGGACCTCATCTTAAAGTCGCGAAAACTGCAGCCCAGAGGGCAGGTGTGCCCAAGGTCGGTCACACGGTTCAGGGGAGGAGACCATGGATTCCAGGGGAATGAGCCTGGTGCGCCCTCCTTGCCCTGCCCCACTCACGTGGATGTCATTTTGGAAGGTGTGCAGGGCCTGCTGCAGGCACTTCATGGGCACCAGCATGTCCTGCACCACGTGGTGCTGCTCGTACAGCTTGCGCAGGGTCTCACCCTGGGTCAGCTTCAGGAGGGAGATCTTGGGAGGCACCATCCAGCCAAAGAGGTAGCGGAAGACGGGGTTGTTGCCAAAGGGGATGATGTCCTGGAAATCACAGATTAGGGATGGAGAGAAAAAACCAACGAGGGTTGAATGTCTCCAAGTGCAAGGGGCCAGGGACCAGGTCCCGTTCCCCTCTTTGGAGGGGGCATGATGGTACCTAGGACTTTACCAGTTGGATCTAGGTTTGCTTCTCAGCTCTGGCATGTATCAGCAATGACGACCCCAGGCTAGTTACTTAACTTCTTTGAGCTCAGTTTTCATATCTGTAAAATGGGACTTGTGAGGATGATGAGATATTAATACCAAGTGGAAGGCACGCAACCCCGTGGTTGGAGTCTAATGATGAGGTAGCTATCATTCCTGGTCTAGCTGTTGGCATTCCATAAATGTTTGAGAAATGAATGCTGTTGAATGAGCACAGTGATACTCAGGGAACTTAAGCAGTCTCCCTAAGGGCACAGCGCCAGAGACAGCTCTCATGGGGCGGGTGTAGTCAGGCTCAGGTTCGATAAGGAGCCCATTGGTTTATAGCATCCCTTGCTCACAGCCTGGCCACTCGCCTGACTCTCCCAGTTTGGTCTCCTTGGAAACCCTCCTGGGCAGAGGCTGTTCTTCTCTTCCATGCCTCAAACTGCCACAAGGCAGAGGCTGCCTCACTCAGCACTGCTGCCTCCTGACAATGCCTTCCACAACCCCCCCAGCTCTGTCCACCTCCAACAGAGAAGACCTTGGCCCCTGGCTCACAATCTTCCTCCCTGCTTGAGTCCTGCCATGTTCCTAAGGGTCCCCAGTATCCACGGATCCCCGATTCTCACAGCTCTGGGAGCCCTTGAAGCCAGGGCTGCTCCTCCATTCATTAGACAGTTCTGAGGGGCCTCCGAGATTAGGAACTAGGTTCTATGCTGGGTGCTGGGGAACCAAGATAACTGAGACATGGTCTCTGTCCATAAGACGCCCACTCCCCTAGATGTGGAAGACACAGGCCACTGGATGACAGCATGGGAAAAGTGGGGACAAACAGAGGCTGGGTCAGCTCATGCAAGGGTCCACATCAGACTAGGAGGCACAGCGACTCCTCAAAGCAGCCACGTGTGTAAGCACTGAAGGCTGAGTGACCCTTTCCCTCACTTCCCTGGAACTGCCAGACTACTCCTACAGTCAGGGACCTGCCTGCTTTCTTCTGTTAGATCCCCACGCCGTTGCCAATGTCTGGCACACAACAGGAGCTCAATAAATAGCATGGCTTTTATTGTTTCCTTGGTTACCTTTGGAAGATCTACACATGCCCGCAGCAGAAATCCCAGTAGTACAAAGGTTGAGCCTCCCTGCACATTCCTGACCCTGTTTCCCTCCCAGCAATGACCTGACCTCACTCCCCGCCCACCCTCAACTCCCCTCCCCCTCCCTAATGGCAAGCATTGGTATGAATGATTTGCCTACCCTTCAGGAGACAACTGATACACAGAGAAGCAGAAGCGGTTTAAGAAAACAGAAAGCAAAAAACCTCAGAAATGTGGCATCTTAGCACACCTGCTCATCACTGTACCCTGTGTACCAATGCAGAGAGCACTACTGCCTTCGGCTGTGGGTGCCTAATGTGTGCTGCAGGGGTCCACAAATTCTGCCCGCTCTCTGGTTGTGTTCCTTTACAAATTGTCCGTGGCTGCCTCCAGGCTACAAGGAAGAGCAGTTACTAGAAAGTTCAAAAAACCTGGACCGTATACTGTCTGGCCCATTGTATAAAATGCTTATTGGGCTGGGCTCAGTGGCTCACGCCTGTAATCCCAGCACTTTGGGAGGCCGAGGAGGGTGGATCACTTGAGGTCAGGAGTTTGAGACTAGCCTGGCCAACATGGTGAAACCCCATCTCTATCAAATATACAAAAAAATATTGGCCGGTGTGGTGGTGGGTGCCTGTAAACCCAGCAACTCAGGAGGCTGAAGCAGGAGAATCATTTGAACTGGGAGGTGGAGGTTGCAGTGAGCTGAGATCAAGCTACTGTACTCCAGCCTGGATGACTCAGCGAGACTCCGTCTCAAAAAAAAAAAAAAAAAAAAAAGGTAATTGACTCCTGCACAATTATGGGGATGTATCATAATTTATTTAATCACTTCTGTACTGGCAGACATTTAGATTATTTCCAGATTATTCCAACGAATATCCTTCACATTCGTTGCCCATTTATATCTGTCAGAAAGATAAATTCCTAGAAGTGGAAGAACAGTGTATGCAATTTTAATGGATACCATTTCAGAGACTGTATCATTTTATACTCTCCCAGACAATAGACAATGCAGAACAGTTTCCCTTCTCCCCTGCCAGCACGATGTGATATCAAACTTCTAGATCACCGTCATTCATTCTGATAGGTGAAAAATGAGACTCCTGGAGCTCTGTGTTGCCTGTCTCTAATTCTGAGTTAGGCTGTATCACTTTGATGTTTAAAAGCCATTTGTGTTTTTTCCTAAAAATAGTCCATTGTTAGCCAAATGCATCAGCTGAAACCATTCATTTTCCAGTCTTAGCCTCAGAAAGTTCAAAGTTTAAACATGCGCCCCGCCTTCCTCTTTTCCCGCTTCTGTCCACCCATTACTCATCCTATGTTGCTTAGTGACCTGGGGTCCCAGGGTCCTAAGCTGCCCACTTGCTGAGGCCAGTCATTCCAGAGACCCTCACTGCAGCCCTTGCTCACTGGCTGTAAGGCCCCATGGCAAATCCAAGGGGCCCAGCCTGAGCCAGAAACCTTAGCTCCAGAGGGAGGTCCTGGAGCAATGGCCTATGAACACAATGGCCTATGAACACCCTTATCCTTTCTTACTGGTGTTAACTCCCTGTGTTAGCCAACCACTTATATTGAAACAATGACATAAAAGGGAATGGTGGCTAGGTGCGGTGGCTCACGCCTGTAATCCCACACTGGGACGTCGAGGCGGGTGGATCATGAAGTCAGGAAATTGAGACCATCCTGGCTAACACAGTGAAACTTTGTCCCTACTAAAAATACAAAAAATTAGCTGGGTGTGGTGGCATGTGCCTGTACTCCTAGCTATTCAGGAGGCTGAGGCAGGAGAATCGCTTGAACTTGGGAGGCAGAGGTTGCAGCGAGCCGAGATCGCACCACTGCACTCCAGCCTGGGTGACAGAGCAAGACTCCATCTCAAAAAAAAAAAAAAAAAAAAAAAAAAGAAAAAAAAAAAAAAGAAAGGCAAGACAGAGCTGCCCCTGGTTCCTTTTCTTTCAGTCCTTCCTTACTCACTGTAAGTCAAAAGTAGTGTTGGTAGAACGTGCATGTAGCAAAGAGAAAAAGAGTGTTTATGCTGCATTCTTAATGGAACCAAGATATCAAGATATACAAATACATGAGGAGTTCAAGGTTCTTATATTTGTATTTATAAATATATTTAAACAATGAACAGTAAAATTCATGCCAATAATTTAGATTTTTCTTTACTTAGAATGGCATTAAGTTGCAAATATTTATGACAAGAGAGAGACCGTGGAGAAAGAAAAAAGCTTTACATTTTAGTACCTTTAACAGCACTTTTGGGCCCTGCAAATTATGCACTAGCTCTGATCCCACGTGTTGCTGATTGACCAAGCTGGGGGAAGGGAAATGACTGGACCAGTCAGGCCTGGCACAGGTGTGACCGGAATGTACTGATCACTTGTTAAGGGACTTAGCACCCAGGTGCGGTCACACTTGGTTCATTCCAGGGTCTTGCTCAGCAGGGAGGAACCTGGGGGAAAGGCCACCAATGGGAGGAGAAGAGTTATCCCAGCAGGGGCGGGGGCGGGGGCGGTTGGGGAAGCATGCATTTGAACTTGTTTACTCCTCCCCTCTAGAAATGTCTTGACTTCTGCATTTCTACTGTAGAGGATGCTGTGGTGCTCCACGCAGATGCCCGCTCCAGGGAGGCACCCATTCCTGGGGAAACAGCTGCAGGGGGGTGCTGACTGCTGACACTCAGAGAGAACTACCCTTGGCAGAAAGGAGCTAGCTCATCCAAGATTAGCGTGCACAATGACTGGTTGATGGGGCAGCATTTGGTGTAAAGTCCTAGCCCACTGGCCTCAAGGTGACACAACTCTGGAGGGCCATCTTACCCCAGGGCTGCCTGTGGGTCAGCTGAAGCCTTCCTTGTGACTGCACCACAGCTTTACTTCTCCCTCTTCCTTGTCATGCTTCCCTACTACTTCACAGTGACAGATCACAGGGGTCTGAACATTAACTTCCTGTATGCAAAGGCAGGCTGAAAACACCCGTTCTTCCAAATTCTTCATTTACCTGAAGGCAGTGTGGGCCAGTGTTTAATAGCACAAACATGTAAGACCAACCTCATTTTGAACCCTATCTCTGTGTAGTGGTTTTAAAATATGGCCCTAGATTCTTTGCTAGTCCTTTCTTCAAGAAGTGGAGCTCAATGTCCCTCCCCTGAGTATGGGCTGGATTAGTGACTCCGTTCTAATAAGCAGAATATGGTGAAAGTAACAGGTGTGACCAGCGACTGGGTCATAAAAGGCACAGCAGACTCCTCCTTGGTCTCTCTTGGATCACTTGCTCTGGGCGAAGCCAGCTGCTTTGTCATGAGGTCACTGGAGGAACCCATGTGGCAAGGAGCTAAGGTCTGGTCAACATCCATGGGAGTCGGAAGCAGATCTCCCAGCCCCAGTCAAGCCTCCAGATGACTGCTGCCCTAGCCCACAGCATGAGAGACCCTGAGCTAGGACCACCCAGATCAGCCACTCCCAAGTCCATGACCTTCAGAAACTATGATATAATAAGTGTTTGCTGCTTTAACCTCTAACTTTTGGTTTTGTTCATTATGTAGCCATAGTTCACAAATACAGTCATTCTCTGAGTTATTTACTTTGTCTTGAACAATTTTATTTTGTTTTTGAGACAGAGTCTCACTCTGTCGTCCAGGCTAGAGTACAGTGGTGTGATCTTGGCTCACTGCAACCTCCACTTCCCAGGATCAAGGGATTCTCTAGCCTCAGCCTCCCTACTAGCTGGGATTACAGGCATGCCCCAATCCGCCTGGCTCGTGTTTGTATTTTTAGTAGAGACGGCATTTTGCCATGTTGGCCAGGCTGGTGTTACTTTGGATAACCTAAACCTCATCTGTGGAATGGAAATAACACTAATATCTGCTCTCAGAGGATTGCTGAGAAGATGAAGACAATGCATGGAAAGTGTTCGGCCTTAGCATCCACCACATCGGGAGGGGCTCATGTTAGCACTGCTGTTATCTTTATGATCCTCTTTCGCTGGCTCCTCTCCTTTCTCTTAACAAAACCACACTCCACAACCTTAACACAGCTCTTGGCTGGGATCAAGCAGGACTTATAGTGGCTTCTGCTTTCGGCAAAGTTGCCCACCACCTGCTGTGGGCCTTGACATCACCTAAGATTAAGACTAATGGGTGTGGGGGAGACCCCACAGTCCCCTAGGCCATGATGAGACCCTCACCCCTATACTCCTCTACCACTACCACCACCCAATCACATTCTGCTTAAGATATCTATCCCAACGTCAGAACTGCCCAATCACCCTCTCCTAGGGGCCCACCAGGTGTAATTCGGTCATGCCTTACCTTCAGTTGTCCTTAGTCACCATGGCCTTCCAGGGGCCTTGTTACCTGTGATCTTCACCTGCTACAGCAATGCAGCATCTCTTAATCTGACCTCATCTGTCACTGCCCCACTGCCTTTCCTCTCAAGCCCTCCCTCTGTGCTCTCATGGTATGACAGGAGCAAAACCCTCTCCATCCTCAGTCTTTTCTCTGAACATTCCTTTCCCCTCCTTGTTCTTAACTAGAACCCTGAAGCCCTCTTTAAGTGGCATCATTGTCTCCCCTACGACCCTCCTGCCACTGGGCTAGATGGAGGTGAGGTAGAGTCCTCCTGGCCTCTCATTCCTGCTTCCAGATCTCAGTTCTTCCCCTGTGCCCAGAAACCAAACTCAGAAACTTGGAAACATGTGCCCAATACCTCCCCTGATAACCATGGCTCCCCTCACTAGAGTGTGGATCAGTGGATTTCCCGACTCCAACATCCACGGTTCCTTTCAGCGGATCCTGGAAAACGGTAACCTTCTTCAACATTAACTTTTGGTGATTTAATACCCACAGAGATGGTTCTGCCCACGCCTGGCCTCTATGCTCCTGGCCTCCCTGACCTTGGCCTTCTTTCTTTATATTCCAGTGACCTTATCTTCCACATGTCCTTGGCCACTGACTCTCACAACATACCCTAGAGGAGGGGACAGAAAGTACTACTCATGGAGACCCAGTGTGGGAGCAGAAGTGAGCCCACTGGTAAATGCAGCCTAGCTCCTGTTTTTGTGAATTTGATTTTATTGGAGCCAGTCATCCCTATTCATTTATGTACTGTCCTTGGCTGTTTCCATGTGGCAGATCTGAGGAGCTGTGATAGATTCCATGGCTTGCAATGCCTAATATATTTGTTGTTTGGCCTTTAGGAAAGATTGCTGACCCCTAGGCTTTGTCATGATGTCTACATTCACTGTCTCCATAGCTTCAATTGCAAGTGTTTGCTCTCAGCCATCACCGCCTCTCTCACTAGCTTATGCCCTCTAGTCCCCTGGCTTTAATGCTTCACTCCACCCAGGGCACCCCGTCCACCATATCAGTCCCTTGTCAGTCCCTGGGGGCCTCTCACATCCTGCCTCCCCCCTGTGGCTGGCTTAGATGTCACTGTAACCACACCCTTGGGTCCTTATTCTTGCCTACACATCACACTCCCTGCAAAACCTCAGCCATTGTTAAATATAACTCTGCCTACTCTGTACCCCACCCACACAGATTCCTGGGTGAAAACCCACAAGCACACTGATCTCACTGCATATTCATGAGCACAAACCCCTGGTAGGCCCAATGCTGCCTGGCAGTGCCACAGCGTTCCCCTGTTAATTCATTTCCCACTCTCCGAGGGACAGCTTCACATCTCTTCTCTCCTCAAACCATCAACATCCTCTCCCCTTTCATCTCAGCTGAAATCCTTATTTCGCTAAGAAAACAGAAGCAATCAGAAGAGAACTCCTACACCCTCCTACCACCCTACGGTCCTCCCATTTGTAGCAACTGTAGCCATTAGTCCCGTTTCCCTCCTGACAACTGGATGAACTTTCCATGTGCCCATCAAAAGGCAACCTCTCCACCTGAGCTCAGGAGCCACTCCTGCCCTGACTCAAGACTTCACACTATCAATACACCCTCTCTCCTGCATTGTCATTTTCCCCTCCACTGGATCACTGTCATGACTGCCATCTCTCCCATCTTAAAAGCAATCACACAGACAAGGTACCTTCACCTTCCCCCACACCCGCCTCCAGCCATCACCCTGTTTCTCTGCCTCTCTTGACAGTGAGCCTCTCAGGTTTGCTTTCACTGTCTCCACTGCCTTGTCTCTGATTCTCTCTCACACTGACTGGTCAATGTTTCACCCCTGTCACTTAAAGTCAGTGATGACATTCCCATGGCCAAATCCAGAGGTCTCTGTCTTCATCTCCCTCAGCAGCATGTGGCACAGTGGCTGGTCTTCCTTCTGAAACAGTTTTCCCTTGGCATCTGGGATGCCACATCCTCCTGGTTTTGTTCCCCTGCCCTGGTTGACAGCACCTTCTCCTGTCCTTGGCTGGTTCCTCCTCCCCTAACCTGCAGGGTGTCCCAAGGTCTTCTCTATCCACCCTCACTTATCTACCTCCATGGCTTCAGAAAACATCTCTCTGAGGCTGAGAAATATGTATGTAGGGCTCCAACCTCCACTGAACTCCTGAAGTCCTGACACATGTCACTGGCTCCTGTTGTCATCCCACCTGGACATCTGAATGGCTTGTGATTCCCCTTTCCAGTCCCCTCCCCCATGTTTCAAATGGCAGTCAACCTTGGCCCCAAACTTTGGAATCACATCCATGGCCAATCTGTCTGGAAATCTTGTTGGTGGTTCAACCTGCACTGCATCTTCCAGATTTCACTTCTCCTCTGCTGCTGCCCAGACAAGTGTCTTCTTTCTTCCACTCTTGTCCACTCCCGCCCCCGTCCACTCGGCTGTCACAGTTACTCTTTTAAAACAAAATCAGGCCATGCCACTTTCTTGTTCAAAGCCCTCGCCGGCTTCCTATTATACTTATACTTACACTACTATACTTAGAATAAAATATAAAGTCCCTCCTAACCGACAAGGAGCCGTATGATGTAGCCTCTGGCGGCTGTTTGACCTCATTCCTCACCATGGATCAGCATGGGAATGCTAGCTTCACAGCCTTCGTGCTGTTTTTCAAACACATGCAGGCTTGCTGGGATACCTGGATAGCTACATGCAAAAGAATGGAACTGGACTCCTACCCCACTCAACAACCTAAATGTAAGAGCTACAACCATAAAGGTCTTTGAAGAAAACATAGGGGTAAATCTTCATGACCTTGGGTTTGGCAATAAATTCTTATATATGGCACTAAAAGCACAAACGACAAAAGAGAAAATAGACAAATTGGAATTTATCTAAATTCAAAACTTCTGTGCATCAAAGGATATTACCAAAACATGAAAAGAAACCTGCAGAATGGGAGAAAAGGGTTGCAAATCACATATCTGATGAGGGTCTAGTACCCAGAATATATAAGGAACTCTTACCTCTCAGCAAAAAAGACAAATGACCAAATTTAAAAAGGGTGCAAAGGATTCAAACAGACCTTTCACCAAAGAAGATATACAAAATGGCTGACATGCATATAAAAAGATGCTCAACATGATTAGTTCCAAGGGAAATGCAAATTAATACCACAAACCCACCAGAATGGCTATAACAATCCTAGTAATTTAAAAATCAGAAAATAACAAGTTTGGTGAGAATGTTGAAAAATTAGAACACTCTTACATTGCTGGTGGGAATGTAAAATGGCACAGCCTCAGTGGAAAAGAGTTTGGTTGTTTCTCAGAAAGTTAGACACAGAATAAGCATCTGACCCAGCAATTCCACTCCTAGTTCTATGCCCCAAAGAACTGAAAACAGGTATTCAAACAAATATATGCACATGAATGTTCATAGCAGCACTGTTCACGGTAGCCGAAAGGTTGAAACAACCCACATGGCCGTCAACAAATGAGTGAAAAAACCAAATGTGGTCTCTCATAAAATGAACTACTATCCTGCCATAAAAAGAAATGAAATATTGATACTGAAAACATTCTGCTAAGTGAAAGAAGCCAGTTACAAAAGGCACATACTGTATGATTCCACATATATGAAATATCTAGAATAAGTAAATCTATAGAGACAGAAGACGAATTGGTGGTTGCCACAGGCTGGGGCCAGGGGAGAGAATAGGGAGTGACTGCTTAATGGGTGTAGGGTTTCCTTTTAGGTCATGAAAATGTTTGGAACTACATAGACGGAGTGGCTGCACAACACTGTGAATGCACTAAACTACCCTGAACTGTCTGTCCATTTTGTAACAGTTAATTTCTTGTTAGCCCAGCTCAAGCCCCGGGCTCTGGCTATCCCTCTGCCTGGGAACAGAGTTCCAGAGTCCTCCTGAGTTGTTCCTGGCCTGCCCTCCCTATGTTCAGGTCCTTGCTCACAAACTCATCTCCTGAGGGGCTCTTCCTGACCTTCCCCCACTTAAAGTGTCACTGCTCCTTATCCACCCACTCATCTACACACGCAACAGCAAATTCTCACTCACCTTTCACAGCCAGGCTTGGCTGCTACCCCGAGCCCTAGGCAGAACTAGCCACTTCCTCCTCTTGTTTCTGCGGCCGTTTACAGTGCAGGGATCTGTCTGCTCACTGTGGTACAGGCTAACCCTTCCTCAAGAGCAGGACAGGTCTGTGTTCCCCAAAGTACCGGCCCAGGGACCCACTCCCCAGCACCAAGCAGACGCTTGCTAAGAGCCTGCGGCTTGAACTGGAGGTAGTTGGTTCCTTCAAAAGGAAATGACTGCGTTGCTGCTTAAGAAGGAATCACAGGTAGCTTAGAACAAAGCCACTCTTTTCCCTGAAGGGAGAGAGTATGGCTACATTGTTAACTGTCTGGGCTCCCTGCCTGGGTGGCAGGGAGGAGCCAGGGCTACAGAAACCCAAGCCTTACCTGGAGCTCCCAGAAGATGCTGCGCGTGTGGCGGTGGTAGTAGTGTCTCAAGGGAATGTACTCCAGGCCCTCTCGGTTTGTCTTCAGATAGTTCTCCACGTGCTTAAAGAACCACGGCTTGTAGTAATTGCCAATGCTATTCAGCTGAAATGACAGAGGGCACTGTGATCGGCCTGCAGACAAGCGCCCAGCGCCATCAGGGCATAACAGCGACACCCGACTTCTGTTCAGTACTCCTGGCCTTTTCAAAGCTCTTTGATGTCTATTATTGCCTTTGAGACTCTTGAAAGCTGGTGAGGTTATGCACAGCGGGTATCCTCTAGCGGAGAGAGCAGGAGCTCAAAAGAGGTTAAGTGGTGTGTGTCCAGGGCCACACAGTGAGTCCCCGACAGCCTAGAGAACTCAGTGACCCCAGCCTAGCCTGGTGCAAATGTTTAATAGGGTCTGCCCTGATGCAGTGCTCCAGGCAGGGGAATTCCCTCTCTCCCTTCCTTCCCACCCTCCCCGAGGCCACCCGAGGCCAGTGAAACTCGAACTCTGGGCATGGGTCAGCCTGTCAATGCAATCCAGGGCTCGCAGCACTAATTGGTCATGGCACTTTCCCTGCTGTCCCTGGACCAAGCTCCACAGTCCGCTGGGCATAGCACTCCCCAGGCAGCCATTGTCTGGAGGATGCTCACATGAATAAACCTCACACCTCCCTGGCCCTGGCCCTGGTCCTGGGGGCTCTCACAGCCAAATCTTCTATTGAGCTGGTGTCTCCTTCAGCCCTAAAGGGTCAGGACTCAATGTGCTGTGTGCCCTAGGATGGCTGAGCTTCTCCCGGCCTCAGCTTCCTCATCCAAAAATGAATTCTGGCAGATGCTCTCAGGGAGAGGCAGGGGGGATCCTGGAAAGAGCACAAGCTTCAAGATGGGCAGCTGGGGACACACCCAGTTCCCCACCAGCTGTGTGACCTCAGGCAGGTCATCTCTGAGCCTGTTTCTTCACATATAACATGACAATAAAAATACATACTTTGTGGGAGTTCTTTGCCTATTAGAAATTACATACACATGCCCACTGTATTTATAAAAATGGGGTTATCTTATATGTATTGTTTGCCAATTTGCTTTTCCACTTACAACACATTCGGCAGAGCCTGGGCAGGTTACTTAGCACCTCTGGAAGACTGAAAGAGATGATGTAGGAAGTGCCAAGCACGGTGCCTGGCCCACAGGGGGCTGGAGTCTCAGTCCCCACCCACCCCCGTTGCTGACTTTCTCTACCCTAGAGCCAGGCAACCCTTTGCCCTGGATCCCTGGCCTCCAGCACTTGCAGCTTCTCTGTGTGCACCCACTTGTGCAGGCCTACCCTGCTGCTCAGGACACTCTGCAGGGTCAGAAAACTAGGGCTAAAGAGCCTCTTTGCCCAAATTAGTTTTGGTGGGGATGGTATGGGGCAGGGCAAAAAACACTCATGCTGGCCTTTGCCTGCTCATGTGAAGAGGGGAACCCAGAAGGAAACAGAGCAACCTGATCTAACCCCAGGTGAGGTGTGGCGTATACATGGCAGTGGCACCACCAGCTGCATAATGAAAGTGAGACAGGGCCACCTAGATACAGGTGCTCCTGGTGCATGCTGATGCATCAGGAGCCATGCAGAAAAGCTCAGGATATGGGAAAGAACCTAGATAGTATGTCTCTTCCAGGCACACACCAGCTGAGGAGGCCAGGTGGCTACACGAGCTTCAGGCCACCCTACTCCTTGATTGCAAGCCACTTCCTATCTCTGGGCCCCCACTGTGAAATGGGGGCAGGCTGCTTCTCACAGGATTGTGGCAAGCTTTACACTGGGCAGTGCCTGCAGAGGGCCCATCACAGGGACAACTTCCTGAATGCTTGGAAACAGAAATGTTTGGAAGAAATGCTTCTAAAATGAAGTGCCCAGATGTCTAATGGCATCTACCACTCTACCCCAGCCCTGTTCCCATCGGGTATCAGGGTCTTGCTCACTGGGGCACTTGGCAAATATCCCTCTGCTGCTGATTCTGGCAGGGCCTCTGGGTAAGGCCCTCTGGGCCTCACAGTCTTCTCCTTGGGAAGTAAAGGAATCAGATCAGGTCTCCAAATATTTTAAAAGCAGTGCAAACCCCTCTGCCAAATCATAATCTTAGGTGGCATCTAACACATCAAACATAAGACAGCAGAGCCACTTTGGGTACAGTGGGGGTGGTAACTCCCCTTGGTCCCATCCCTCAGCTTTCCTACCCCTGATAGCCTCAAGGGAATGCCTCAAAGCAGTTGGAAACCTCTGGTCTAGATGTCCTTGCTAGGTGACTTGGTGTAGGTGACACACACTGTCTGGGCTTTGGCCTGGGTCAGGCAGATCCAGGGGCCCAGGAGGGCCATACACTTCAGCTCAATGTGCTGTATTGCCACCGCTGCTCCAGGACCTCTGCACTTACTGCAGAGTCCCACAGGGAGCAATGTTTGCATGATGCTAAAGTCTGCAGGCTGATACGTTGGGGAACTGACCGAACCAGGAGTCAGAACCTGGAATTGAAATCTGTTCTATGCTAGCTGTGTGTCCTCAGAGAAGTCTCTTTCCCTTTCTGGTCCTCATTTCCTTATTTGTAAAGAAGATTATACCAGATGATTTTCCAGCCCTTTACAACTTTAAAATGTTTGAAGTATATATATAGGTATAGATTAAGAGTCTGAAGGGATGCTATCCTTTGATCTGCGATTTCTACGTTAAGACATTATTCAAATTACAGACAAAAGATGTTCATTGCTCCATTAATTAAAATAACAAAAAAAATCAGAAACAAATTTTCGACTCTGGGCAGCGATAGGGCATTTGTTTGCTCTATGCAATGTTCTGTAGGTGGACATTAACAACAACAGTTATGAAGGCAATATAACAACGTGGGGAAACGCTCATCACAGTAAAGAAGAAAAAGGCTGGGTGCAGTGGCTCACACCTGTAATCCCAGCACTTTGGGAGGCCGAGGCAGGAGGATTACCTGAGCTCAGAAGTTTGAAACCAACCTGGGCAACAGGGTGAAACCCTGTCTCTACTAAAAATACCGAAATTAGCTGGGTGCAGTGGTGTGTGCCTGTAGTCCCAGCTACTCGGGAGGCTGAGACAGGAGAATTGCTTGAGTCTGGGAGGTGGAGACTGCAGTGAGCCTAGATCGCACCATTGCATCCAGTCTGGGCGACAGAGCGAGACCTTGTCTCAAAACAAAACAAAAAACAATAAACAAGAGAAGACAAATGTGAACAGGTGATCAAAGCTGAAGACAAACAAACTGCAAAGAGATGCTCACCCTCATGAGTGATCCAAGAACTGCAAAATAAAACGAGATACTATTTTTAACCCTATCAGATTGGCAAAAATGAAAGAGTGATCCTATTTAGTGTTGGCATGAATGTAGGGAAAAAGGTGTTCTCACACACCACTGCTGCAAGTAGGCATAAGCACAGCTCTTCTCAAGGGTTGTTTGGTTTTATCTATTAACATTTAATGTGCTCAAACCTTTGTGTAATGAGTTCCATTTTTCTGACTCAATCCTACACAAATATTTGTACAGAAGGACAGGATAAACCTAAGAGAGTCTTAAATCTTCAGTGCAATCTTATTTGTAAGAGAAAAACAGGTTATGCAACATAAAGTCAGTAAGGGCCAAATTAAGCCAATTTTTTACATGCAAAAATGGGATGTTATAGAATGAAATGAAGACATGCACACATACACACACACAGGGAAATAGGTCTTGGCTGGGTTTGGTGGCTCACACCTATAATCCCACTACTTTGAGAGGCTGAGGTGGGAAGTTTGCTTAAGGCCAGGAGTTCAAGACTAGCTTGGGCAACATAGCAAGACCCCACTCCTACAAAAAAATTTAAAAAATTAACCAGGCTCGGCACAGTGGCTCACACCTATAATCCTAGCACTTGGCTTGGGAGGCCAAGGTGGGTGGATCACCTGAGGTCAGGAGTTTGAGACCCGCCTGGTCAACATGGCAAAACTCCATCTCTAGTAAAATTGCAAAAATTAGGCAGGCGTGGTGTGGTGGCACATGCCTGTAATTTCAGCTACTTGGGAAGCTGAGGCATGAGAATTGCTTGATCCTGGGAGGCAGAAGTTGCAGTGAGCCAAGATCACACCACTGCCCTCCAGCCTGGGCAACAGAGTGAGACTCTATCTCAAAAAAAATTTAAAATTAATCAGACATGGTAGCACACGCCTGTAGTCCCAGCTACTTTGGAGGCTAAGGCGGGAGGATTGCTTGAGCCCTGGAGTTCAAGGCTATAGTGAGCTATGACTGCACCACTGTACTCCAGCCTGGGTGACAGAGACCCTCTCTCTCTCAAAAAAAAAAAAAAATAGGTCTTGAAGAATGCACACAAAACTGTTATATGTAAGTGGTTACACCCTGGGTGTAAAGAGATGCACTTTAACTTTTTCTTTATGTAGTTTGGCATTGTTATATTACATTTATAATTTAAAACCTTAAAAAAAATCCATACACAGAAAGAGGAAATAAATACAGTTGTCCCTCAGTATCCACGGGGGATTTGTTCCAGGATCCCCCCAAATCCATGAATGCATAAGTCCTGTACATAAAATGATGTAGTATGTGCCTATAACCCTACGCACATCCTCCTGTATACTTTAAATCATCTCTATCATTTAAATCATTTCTTATAATACCTAATACAATGTAAATGCTATATAATAGTTAAGGAATTGACAAGAAAAAGAAGTCTGTCCATGTTCAGCTCAGATGAAACCATCCATTTTTGCCCCCTGAACATTTTCAATCTGCAGTTGGTTGAATCCACTGATGTGAAACCCAGAGACACAAGGACTAATTGTATATCAAATACATTGGCAACACTGGCTTTGGGTCATATTTACAGGTGGAGTCTTTTCTTTCCTCTTTACTTGTTTGTACCTTCCAAGTCTCTTACAATAAGCACAAAGCCTTTCTAAAGGCAGAAAAAATTGCTAGTAAAAATTACATGGTATACGTGGAAGGAATGTCAATCTGGATTCCAAGGCATCGAATCAATTACTCAAATCTTGTGGAAGTTTACATTATCTCTTTTAAATGTTGGGATGACAGCTGTGAGCCACTGTGCCCAGCCTTCATTACCTCTTGAAGATTCAGTTTCCTCATCTGTAAAATGGGGTTGCTATGAGGACCAAAGATTGCATCCACTAAGAGACAAGCACATCGCAGGCAGGTGGTAGGGGCAGAGTGGATGGAAGCTTCCATCACTGTCTAAGACATCTCTGATGATAGATCCTGTTGCCTGTATCCCAGGTGGGCTGACCCAGCCTTGAAGAGGTGGCTTCCAGGGTCAGGATGGGGGAACGGGCTCAGTCTCAGTATACTCATGCCTCTCCAGTCTTGGTCTGCAGCAGCTGACACCCTGGCTTACCTTGCTGGGCTCTACCTCGTCTGTCATGACCCCCGTCATAATGACAGCCTCATCCAGGGAGTAGAGCAGCCCTTCCACAAAGTGGTTCTCCTGCCGCTGGGACTCATGGGTGAACTTGGCACAGATAGCCTCCAGGCCCCGCACTGGCTCGAAACGCAGCTTGACATACTTCTTGGCAGGGATGATGCGGATCTCGGCGGCCACCAGGAAACCCAGCGTCCCACAGGACCAGGGTACAGCATAGAATAGGTCTGAGTTTTCAGACTGTGAGACAGAATTGACATGTTGAGAGCTGGAACCTTGGGCCCCATATTGTGGCATGCAGTCGGTGGGGGAGCAAAGCTGGGAGAGTCCCTATTCTCTTGCTGTCTTGTGTAAACTCAAACAATAAATTGTACACACTGAGCTTGCTGGGCTTTAGTTTTCTCTTTGCAGCTTCAACATGACATGGAACATAATACTGCCTGCTGTTTCAAGGATGCTCACTGAGAGAGCATCCTCCTTCTCCCATCTAGACACAGCCCCTGACCCAGAGGCTGTTCAGGAAAAAGCTGGGAACAGCACTGCCACCCCACAACCCACAATGGGTGACTCAGGGGCAGGGGTCCAAGGCTTAAAACAGAGCTGAACCCTTACTGGGTGTCAGGCAGTGTAGCTGGGGAACATTAAATTTCCTCACTTCTGAACCATCACTAAAATTTACACGACCTTTCCCAGTCCACTGGCTTGTGGGATCCATCCCTGACAAAGCCCAGGGAGGGTGCTGGCACCCCCTTATGACAAGAAGAGAAATTGAGTCTCTGAGAGCTGCCATGACTCAGCCAAGGCTTCCCAGAAAAGTTAGCTGCAGCAATGCCAGGGCCCAGGAAAGCTCACCTAACTCCTCCGCCAGCGTTTCCCACAACACCTCATCTGCTTCTGTAAATCCATGTCCAACCTCACCACTTTATTGTTTTGACATATGTCTTGCACACAGATAACTGACTTTTCCTTGGCCATTCTAACCGCGATCCTTTGGTTCTAATAAAGCTCCTTCTGAAAAAGTCCAGCCTTGTCTTGCCTTTACTACGAGGGTAGCCCTGTGCAGTTTCCGTAAAACCTGAATGCTCTTGGTGGTTGCAGGAGGCAGGGGGCAGGAGAGCTGGAGCACAGAGGCTCTGCAGCAGCCTGGCCCACTGACTCAGGAATAGCAGCACTGAGCCCACTGACTCCCCCTTGGGCCCGCAGCTAATCACATTCTCCCGGTCACGGCAGGGATGATGACACACTGCTGCATGCTCAGCTCTATGCAAGGAGCTTCCCATACAGGACCTACTTATTCCTCTCGACCATGTATTTGTCAGTGAGGAACCTGGGCCTCAGAGAAGGGAAGGAATTCACAAATGTCTGTCTCCTTTCTCTGCCAATAATAAATAAGTCAAAAGACAGGGCCCCAGCAAGCGTTCAGGAAAACAGAATGAACTGGAGTGGATCTTGCTAGGGGTATCTCTCAACTAAGAACAGTACTGCCAAGCTGGGAGCCTTTCCCTTGGCCCTCTTCTGTGAGGTGAACGACTCTGGTAGCTCCCTGAAATACTCACTTCAACCAGACTGACTGTCCCTCCCATGCCAGGGGCCCCCTCATACCTGCCAGGACAGAGCCAAGGTTATTTAAAGTTTCAGTCCTATCCCACCTCTTAGGTAAAATGCTTTACATGTTTGTATCTCAGTTTGGGTGGTAGAATTGCCTTTTTTTTTTTTTTCTAAAACAGTCTCTCTAATCACTTTTAGTTACATGATCACATGCTGCATAAAGACATTTCAGTCAACAATGGGCCGCAGATACGATGGTGGTCTCATAAAATTATAATGGAGCTGAAAAAGTCCTATTGCCTAGTGATATCACAGCTATCACAGCTGTCCTAATGTCATACTCATGTGTTTATGGTGACACTGGTGTAAACAAATCTGTACTGCCAGTTGTATAAAAGTACAGCACATATAATTATGTACACTACATAATACTTCATAATGACTCTGTCATTGGTTTATGTATTTACTACACTATACTTTTAATTGTTATTTTACAGGATACTCTTTCTGCTTATTAAAAAAAGTTAAGGCTGGGTGCAGTAGCTCATGCCTGTAGTCCAAGCACTTTGGGAGGCCAAGGTGGGCAGATCATCGGTCAGGAGTTTGAGCCCAGCCTGGGCAACATGGTGAAACCCCATCTCTACTAAAAATACAAAAATGAGTTGGGCGTGGTGGCAGGCACCTGTAATCCCAGCTACTCAGGAGGCTAAGGCAGGATAATCGTTTGAACCTGAGAGGTGGAGGTGGCAGGGAGGGGTGATCACGCCATTCCACTCCAGCCTCGGAAGCAGGGCTTGTTTCCGTCTCAAAAAAAAAAAAAAAGTTAACTGTAAACAGGCACAGGCAGGTCCTTCAGGAGGTATTGCAGAAGAAGGAAGTGTTGTCATAGGAGATGACAGCTCCATGTGTTTTGCCCCTGAAGACTTTCAAGTGGGGCAATATGTGGAAGTGGAAGCGTTATTGATAATTTTGACTCTGGGTAGGCCTAGACTACCGTGTGTTAGTGTCTTAACTTTTTTTCTTTGAGACAGGGTCTAGCTCTGGCATAATCAGGGCCGACTGCAATTAGCCAGGCGTGGTGGTGCATGCCTGTAGTCCCAGCCACTAAGGAGGCTGAGGTAGAAGAATCACTTGAACCTGGAAGGCTGAGGGTTCAGTGAGCCGAGATCGTGTCACTGCACTCCAGCTAGACAACAGAGTGAGACTCCATCTCAGGAAAAGAAAATTAAAAAAAAAGAAGAAAAAAGCTTATAGAATAAGGATATAAAGAAGGAAATATTTTTGTACTCCTGTACAATGTGTTTGCATTTTAAGCTTAGTGTTATTACAAGAGTCAAAAGTTTTTAAAGAGTTTATAAAGTAAAAACGTTATAGTAAGCTAACAGTAATTTGTTATTGAAGAAAGAAAATTTTGAAAAAGAAATTTGGTATAGCCTAAGTGTACAGTATTTATGAAGTCTACAGTAGTGTACAGTAATCTCCTAGGCCTTCACATTCACTCACTCACTCACTGATTCACCGAGAGCAACATCCAGTCCTGCAAGTTCCATTCATGGTAGGTACACCATCTAGGTGTACCATTTTTTATCTTTTATATTTTGACTGTACCTTCTCTAAGTTTAGGTATGTTTAGATACATAAGTACCATGTGTTACCGCAGCCTACAGTACTGAGTACAGTACCATGCTGTACAGATCTGTAGCCAAGGGGCAGTAGGCTATCCCATGTAGCCTAGGTGTGAAGTAGGTTTTCTCATCTAGGTTTATGTAAGTATACTCCATGATGTTTGCACGATGACAAAATTGCCTACAACTTGTTTCTCATAACTCATCCCTATTGTTATGTGACACATGACCGCACCTCACAATGTAAGATACCCAGCTTTGATGCCAAGGCCTCAAAGAGGCAGGATGGCACAAGGAATGGCTAGGGGGAAGAGACCTGGGAGCCTGATTACTGGGGCATGAGTCCCAGCTGTGTGATCTATGGCAAGTTTATTAACCTCTCTGAGCTTTAGTTTCCCATCTATAAAATAGGGATAATAATACTATCTTCCTCATAAGTTTGTTGAAGGATTACATGCCTTAATATAGATAATGTATTTACAACATCGCCCAAGCACATATAAGGGGCTATACAAATTTTTATTATGGATATAGACCCAGACTGAACAGGTATTTCAAAATGAGGCACACCCAGAGGAGCCCCCTCCCTGACCTCAGGATTCTTGATGCCCAGAGCAGGCTGGCATGGATGTTCCCCATTGCTGAACTCACCGGAGTGCATCGCACAAAGCTGCCATCAGCCAGGACCAGCTCGTAGGCAGTGCAGATGTGTTGGAACAGGCCATATTTGTGGGATGATGACTCTATGCCTGTGCCCATGATCAAGCCCCCTGCAGAGACATCACACAAAGTGTCAGCAGGGAGAGCTGCGGGTACAGGGTTGGGGTGGGTTGGAGCTGGGGACCTCCTAGCATGAGGGAGGCATGGCAGGCTGGCAGAAATGGGGTTGTTGACTTAGGGGAGATTTCCCACCTGTCAATCTAGAGAGCAGAAGAGGGAAGGAGGGGCTCAGATGGAACCACGAGGTCATCGTTAGAGGCAGAGGGTGGCGAGCAGACCTATCAAGGGTACTCACACCTCGCCTCTGGCCAGCCTCAACCTAGAAATCTGTGTGCATTCATTTTGAGAGGGACTTTAATGATAATGGGGGCTGAAGGGGTGACAGGAAGCCCTGTCCCATGGGAATAGTTAAAAGAACCAAAGACGTTTTTCCTGGAGAAGAAGAGGCTTTGGGGGCTATGAATCCTATGAGAGGAAAAGAGAGACTAGCCTTATTCTGTGTGTTCCATGGAGTGGAACTGGAACAATGAGAATAAGTCACAGGGAAGCAGATTCAAACCAGAAATTAAAAGTGCCATCTGATAACTTGAACTGCTCAGAAATGAACAGCAGGCATTGAACATCCCTGTCATTGGAGCAGGCAAGTAAGAGACAGAATGACTTCTGTCACAGATGGAATAGTGGCAATTCCAGGACTAGATGGAGGGTGGCCAAGGCCCATCAGCTCTGATCCTAGGACCGTCTGTCTCCTATTGCCCATTAACATGGGGTCCTTACCCACTGTGAGGTCATCAAGCTCAGGCAACACGGGCAGAGTCCAGCCAATGGAGTTCAGCAGGGCAGTCACCTGGCCCATGGTCACCAAGGGCTCTACACGGACAATCTGTTGACACAAGAAAAGAGATCCTGGGTCAAAAGGAGGCTGCCAGGCCCACGGCGGTGGGGGGGCTCCTGCACACAGAAGGTGTCATCTCAAACCTTCCCAAACACCCCCTGCAGGGATTCTAATACAGCCTTTACAGGCTCTTTCTAGAACACTGCCTTTAATTACAGGGAATGGGATTTCTGGCTCTCTGTTAGCTAGCATTTAACCTCACCCTTCAAGTATATTTATACTAAATATCTGACTTATCCTTTTCTAAATTACAGGAGAAATACTCATTCACTTAGAAGATATAGCAAAAGTGAAGAAGAAAACAAAAATCATCCATCCTGGCTGGGCACGCTGGCTCACGCCTGTAATCCCAGCACTTTGGGAGGCTGAGATGGGCAGACCACCTGAGGTCAAGAGTTTGAGACCAACATGGCCAACTTGGTGAAACCCTGTCTCTACTAAAAATGCAAAAATTAGCTGGGCATGGTAGTAAGCACCTGTAGACCCAGCTGCTTGGGAGGCTGAGGCAGGAGAATCGCTTGAACCCAGGAGGCGGAGGTTGCAGTAAGCCAAGATCGGTGCCATTGCACTCTAGCCTGGGCAACAGAGCGAGAATCCATCTCAAAAAAAAAAAAAAAAAAAATCACCTATCCTAGTTCTTCAGAGTTACCAATGTTAATAACAGTGTACACTATGTATTTACTTTGTTTTTTTCCCCCCACACACTATATTGCTATTGTGAACCCTGAATATAAGAGACAGGTCTCAGTTAATTTAGAAAGCTTATTTTGCCAAGCTTAAGGATGCGTGCCCACAATACAGCCTCAGGCAGTCCTGTGACATGTGCCCAAGGAGGCTGGGGCACAGCTCGGTCTTGTACATTTTACGGGGACAGGAGACATCAATCAATATATGTAAGAAGTATACTGCTTCTGTCCAGGAAGGGGGACAACTTGAAGCAGGGAGGGGGCTTCCAGGTCACAGGTAGATAAGAGACAAACGGCTGCATTCTTTTCAGTTTCTGATAAGCCTTTCCAAAGGAGGCAATCAGACTATGCATCTATCTCAGTGAGCAGAGGGATGACTTTGAATAGAATGGGAGGCAGGTTTGTCCTGAGCAGTTCCTTTTGACTTTTCCCTTAGTTTAGTAATTTTGGGGCATCAAGATTTTCCTTTCACACTATTTTGCATGTTTTAACACAACACACACAAACAGCGTATCTCATTTTCTGTCTTGCCTTTTTAAAATTTAATAGTACACTATGACCATCGCCCCTTATCATTACACATTCTTGGAACACACAATTTATAATGTATACGTCCCTTGGACTTCTACTTCTAGCTGAGGTGGAACAACAGGGACCAGGTTTACCCTGCTGCCTGAAGAGAAAAAAACTGACAAAATATATGAAAAAAGAGTTTTCAATGTAATCAACATAAACAATCAAAGTTAGTGATCCCTCAACGAACAGAAAATAAACAAGGTGAGCTCTGAGGTGGGAGGACTACTTGAGGCCAGGGGTTCGAGACCAGCCAGGGCAACATAGCAAGGCGTAAAAATAAAAAAATAAAAAAGTATTAAAAAAAAAGTGAGCTCTAGGGATGGCCCATGTAATGGACTGGAGTGAGGCAGTACGGGGAAGGAGACCCAGGTGGGGTCCACAGGGGGCTTTGGATTTTCTAAGAGTTGAAAAGATAGGGGTGAGGCTGGGCATGGTGGCACACGCCTGTAATCTCAGCACTTTGGGAGGCTGAGGTGGACGGATCACCTGAGTTCAGGAGTTCAAGACCAGTCCAACAACACGGCAAAAACCTGCCTCTACTAAAAATACAAAAAATTAGCTGGATGTGGTGGCGGGCGACTGTAATCTCAGCTACTCAGGAGGCTGAGGTTACAGTGAGCCAAGATCGGGCCATTGCACTCCAGCCTGGACAACAGAGCGAGACTTTCTCCCCTCCCCCTACCAAAAAAAAAAAAAAGATGGAGGTGAGAACTCTAGAAGACCAAGTGAATAGAGTTTGCAGGATAGAGTACTGGAAAGGAGAGAGTTGCACAGAGACAAAACTGAAGAAATGCAAAAGGCGTCTTTGGGAATTCAACTGAGTACTAATTGGTACATATACATGAGGCTATTACCTGAGGCTGAAGCCAGGGAAAAAACTGTCAGAAAAGATAACAGGTTTTAGTATCAGGGGCTCACAGAGAGCAGGAGGCAGTGTCTGTTCCCATAAGCCAGACTGGAAAACCTGACAATTCACAGGGCACTGCGTAGAACACTCAAAATGATCTTGCCTCATAATTAACTCGCAATGAAATACTGCCCTGGCCCCATCTAAAAAATCAAGACCCAATGGCATCAAACTATTTCCAAGTAGCTTAGCTGCCTCCTAGAGCAAAACTCAAAATTTATAGAAACACAAAAACACCCAGCTCCCCAAAAGGTAAAATGTCAGAAAGTCACAATGTCAGAATCCAACAGAATTTTACCAGGCATACAAAGAGGCAGGAAAGGAGAAAACTCAATCAAGCAAACAGAACCTAGAACTGACACAGATATCAGAATTAGCAAACAGGAACATCAAAACACTTTTAATAATTACATTCTCTATATTCAAAAATTTAAGTAGAGACATTAAGAATATATTAAAAAGAACGGCCAGGCACGGTGGCTAACACCTGTAATCCCAGCACTTTGGGAGGCCAAGGCAGGCGATTCACCTGAGATAAGGAGTTTGAGACCAGCCTGGCCAACATGGTGAAACCCTGTCTCTACTAAAAGTACAAAAAAATTATCCGGATGTGGTAACAGGAATCTGTAATCCTAGCTACTTGGGAGGCTGAGACAGGAGAATCCCTTGAACTCAGAAGGCAGAAGTTGCAGTGAGCAGAGATCACGCCACTGTACCAGTCCAGCCTAGGCGACAGAGTGAGATTCCATTTCAAAAAAAAAAAAATCCAAATCAAACTTCTGGAAATGAAAACCACATGCCTGAAATAAAAGATACACTGGATGGCGCTAATAGCAAATTAGAAAATGCAAAAGAAAAGAATAGTTAACTTCAATACACAGCAACAGAAACCATCTAAAATGAAACACCAGAGAAAAAAAATTTTTTAATGAACACTGCCTCAGTAGCCTGAGCCGTAGAATAACTTGAAATGGCCTAAGATATACCCTAGCAGTCCCCAAACTAGAGGAGAAAAAAAAGGGGACAGAAAAACAGATAAAGAAATAATGACCCCCAAATGTCCTAATTTGATGAAAAATTATGATAAATTCCAAATAAGAATTATGAAGAAAACTATACCAAGGTACATCATAATAAAACTGCTCAAAACTAGTTATAAAAAATCAACATGCTTTTAAAGAATCCATGGGTCAAAGCAGACATTAAAAGGGAAATCAGAAAGCATTTTAAACTGAAATAAAAAAGAAAAGAAAACATACAGAAATTTGCGAGCTGCCTCTAAAACAGTGCTTAGGGAAAAATTTATAGCATGAAACATCTATATTAGAAAAAAAAAAGGTCTAAGTCAATGACTTAAACTTTAACCTTAAAAAACTAGAAAAAGAGTAAAATGAAACCCAAAGTAAGAAAAGAAAGGAAATAGTATAGACCAAAGCAGAGGCTGAGCACGGTGGCTCACGCCTGTAATCCCAGTACTTTGGGAGGTCAAGGTGGGCGGATCACTTGAGGTCAAGAGTTCAAGAACAGCCTGGCCAACATGGTGAAACCTCCTCTCTACTGAAAATACAAAAATTAGGTGGGCGTGGTGGCATGTGCCTGTAATCCCAGCTACTCAGGAGGCTGAGGCGGGAAAATTGCTGGAACCCAGGAGGCGGAGGCTGCAGTGAGCCGAGGTCACACCACTGCATTCCAGCCTGGATGTCAGAGCAAGACTCCATCTCAAAAAAAAAAAAAAAAAACAAGACCAAAGCAGAAATCAATGAAATTGCAAACAAAACACACACACAAAAAGAGAAAAATCAATGAAATCAAAGCTAGTTTTTGAGAAGATCAGTAAAATTCAATAGCCTTTAGTCAGACTGTTCAGGAAGAAAAGAGAACAGAAACAAAATGCCAATATCAAGAACGAAAGACTTGACAAAGTTACAGATGTCTACAGGAAGTATCGTGAACAACTTTATGTCAATAAATTATACAACTTAGTGAAATGAAGAAATACCTTTGAGACACAAAGCTAACCCAAGAAGAAATAAACTGAAGAGCCCAATATCTATTAAAGAAATTGAATTTATGCTTAAAAACTTGCTCACAAAGAAAACCTCAGGCCCAGAGAGCATCACTTTAAGGTTTCTATAAAACTTCTAGAAGAAAATACAGAAGAAAGCCTTTCTGACACTGGATTAGACATCAAAAACACAACGTAGGCCAGGCACAGTGACTCACGCCTATAATCCCAGCACTTTGGGAAGCCAAGATAGGTGAATCATTTGAGGCCAGGAGTTCGAAACCAGTCTGGCCAATGTGGTGAAACCCCCTCTCTATTAAAGATACAAAAATTAGCCAGGTGTGGTGGTGTGCACCTGTAATCCCAGCTACTCGGGAGGCTGAGGCACAAGAATTGCTTGAAACCAGCAGGAGGTTGCTGAGGGCTCAGATAGTGCCACTGCACTCCAGCCTAGGTGATGGAGCAAGACTCTGTCTCAAAAAATATAAACAAACCAAAAAAACCCCACAATGTATAACAATTAGACTTTAAAAATTAAAACTGTTGGCTTGGCCAGGCGCAGTGGCTCACGCCTTTAATCCTAGCACTTTGGGAGGCCAACGTGGGCGGGATCACCTGAGGTCAGGAGTTTGAGACCAGCCTGGCCAACCTGGTGAAACCCCGTCTCTACTAAAAATACAAAAAATTAGCCAGGCATGGTGGCATATGCCTGTAATCCCAGCTACACAGGAGGCTGAGTCAGGAGACTTGCTGGAACCTGAGAGGTGAAGGCTGCAGTGAACTGAGATTATACCACTGCACTCCAGCCTGGGCGACAGAGTGAAACTCTGCCTCAAAATGAAAAAATAAATAAAATTTCTGGTTTTCAAAAGAGAAGCCATAGACTGGGAGAAAATATTTCAAATCATGAATCTAATAAAGGGTATTGTTTCAAGGTACAATATCTAGCATCACCCATTAAAAAGTGGGCAAAGGACATGAACAGACACTTTTGAAAAGACAAGCATGTGGCCAATAAGCACATGAAAAAAGCTCAACATTACTGATAATTAAATAAATGCAAATCAGAACCACAATCAAATACCATCTCACGCAGTCAGAGTGGCTATTAATAAAATGTCAAAAAATAACAGATGGTGGCAAGGTTGCAGAGAAAAAGGAATATTTATACACTATTGGTGGTAGTGTAAATTAGTTCAACCATGTGGAAGACAGTGTGGTGATACCTTAAAGACCAAAAAACAGCAATAGCATTCAATCCAGCAATCTCATTACTGGGTACATACCCAAAGTAATATAAATCATCCTATCATAAAGACACATGTATGTGTATGTTCACTGCAGCACAATTCACAATAGCAAAGACATGGAATCAACCTAAATGCCCATCAATGGTAGACTGGGTAAAGAAAATGTGGTACGTATACATCATGGAATACTATGCAGCCATGTTCCTTTGTAAGAACACGGATGAAGCTGGAAGCCATTATCCTTAGCAAACTAATGCAGGAACAGAAAACCAAATACCACATGTTCTCACTTATAAGTGGGAGCTAAGTGATGAGAACACATGGGTATATACAGGGGAACAACAGACACTGGGGCCTATCAGAGGGTGGAGGGAGGCAAGAGGGAGATGATCAGGAAAAATAACTAATAGGTAATAGGCTTAATACCTGGGTGATGAAATAATCTGTACAACAAACCCCATGACACAAGTTTACCTATATAACAAACCTGCACAGGTACCACTGAACTTAAAGGTTAAAAAAAAAAAAGATGTTTCCAGAATATATAAGAAAACAATCTGATTTTTTTTTTAATTGACAAAAGATTTGATCAGGCTTCACCAAAGAAGATCTACAAATAGCGAACATGCATGTGAAAAAGATCATTAGTTACTAGGGAAATGAAATTAAAATTACAATGAAAAACTACTGCACGTCTAATAGAATGGCTAAAATTAAGACTAACCATACCAAGTTTATTACAATGTGGAACAAGAACAACACTCACCCTGCTGGTGGAAATGTAAAATGCTACAATCACTTCGAAAAAAAAAATTTGGTAGTTACTTAAAAAGTTAAATGTACACCCACCATACGATCTAGTCATTCCACTCCTAGATATTTGCCCAAGAGAAAGGAAGACATATGTCCACACAAAGACTGCTCACAAATGTTCCACTTTATTTGTAATTGCCCCAAACTGGAGCCAGCCAAAATGTCCATCAGTAGGTGAATGGATAAACCAACTGCGATATCCACACAACAGAATATGACACAGCAGTGAAAGAGAATGTTCTATTGACACACGCTTCAACAAGGATGAATCTCCAAATAAAGACGTTGAGTGAAAAAAGCTAGATAAACAAAAAGTACTACATGATTCCATTTATATAAAACTCTAGAATCGAACTAATTTATAGTGGCAGAAAGGTCATTGTTTGCCTAAGGCTGTGGGGGGCAGGTTGGGGAAGAGACAGGGCTAGAGGCTGGAGGAAGGGATTACTCAGGAGCATGAGGAAATTTTGGGGTGTGATAGATATGTTTGTTGTCTTGATTGTGGTAATAGTTTTATCACACTTTTTTTTTTTTTTTGAGACATAGTTTCACTCTGTCACCCAGGCTGGAGTGCAATGGCGTGGTGTTGGCTCACTGCCACCTCTGCCTCCCGGGTTCAAACAATTCACCCACCTCAGCCTCCCAAGTAGCTAGAGGTGTGTGCCACCACACCTGGCTAATTTTTGTATATATATATGCGTTTTTTTTTTTTTAGTAGAGATACGGTTTCACTATGTTGGCCAGGCTGGTCTTGAACTCTTGACCTCATGATCCGCCTGCCTCAGCCTCCCAAAGTGCTGGAATTACAGGCATGAGCCACAGCGCCCAGCCTTTTTACCACACCTTAAATACATCAATAAAGCTATTTTTGAAAAATGGCACAGAGGGATTAAGTAACTTGGCCAAGGTCCCACAAAAACAACAAAATGCCATCAAGTAGATATGCCATATTTAATGACTCTCCTATTATTGGATATTGTGTTGTTGTCAATTAGAAATAAAGCTGTGATATAATCTCTGTGTGTTGGGTATCTTTAATTATATTGAAGTCGATTTCCTTTTTCCTTAGGCCAGGTTTCAAGAAGTAAAATTACTAGATGGGCCCAAAAGTATGCACATCTTGAAGGTATCAAACAAGAGGGTCTCCAGGAAGCTTGGAACAAGACCCACGCCTCCCAGTCACTTCTGTAGCCCATTTTTCACCAGCACACTTCCTTATCAGGAAGGGGTAAGTAGGTTCCTTTTTTGTCTCTCATTTTTGTCCATGAGTTCCCCATTCCTGACTTCCTGTGGAAACACAGACAATCGAAGGGTCCCCTGAGCTCTTGGTTTATCCACCTCTGAGATGGGGTTATGACCCATCTCTTCCCTAGTGCCTGTGAGGCCTGAGGACAGCAATGGAAGGCAGAATCTTCTATGAGTGTGGGCGTTGGTCCTATCCACTCTGTGATGCCCTTGGCTAAAATCATCTCCCTATGAGTCACTTGAACCAGGGGCAGTTCCCTACCTGCTCCCAGAGCCAAGAACAGTGCTATGCTCACCTGTTTCTTGGTGTCCACTTCCAGAATGTCCATCAGGTTGATCATGATGTTTTTGTGTGTCTTCTTGTACTTCCCGACACGCAGCGAGACGGTGAGCCAGCCAGGACGTCCTGTGCACATGAAGGTCTTACTGCCCTGCTCCTTCCATTCCCGCACCTGCAACCACAGGACAGAGGCTGAGCTGGCCCCACTGGGGATCCCCAGAGCAGCCTGCAGCCCTGCTTTCATTGAGGGGGAGCTGGGAATGATGCCTCCATCAGGCACGGGAGAAACAGAACGATGAAAAGGCCTCCTGGCCCTACCCTCTGGCACCTCCTTGGCTAGCAAGGCTGACAGAAAAGCCAACATACTGTTATACCACAAGGCAGAATGAAGAAAGAGCTAGAATAGAGGATCAAAGCATTCTGAAAACATTAATTCTAACTGGGAAGTTCAGAAAAGGTTTTGTCATGGTGATAATAGCAATTATAAAAATGATGACCATTTACTGGGTATTCTCAATACACTAGGCATCTTCTACCCACTGTCTTGTTTAATTCCTACAACAGTCCCAGGAAGTTAGGATGACACCCTTTTGCAGATGAGGAAACTCAAAAGCAAAAGAACTTGTCCAAAGTCACACAATTGGTAAATGGCAGAGCTCAGACTCAGAGACAGGGCTTGTTTGACTTCAGGACAGGAAGGATAGATGCAGTTGTGGTAACAGTCCACAGGGTAACAGCTAACACGTATGGCAGCTTATCACATGCCAAGGCCTCTTTAAACATTTGTATATGTCAACTCATGTATCACTTTGGAGAGGAGGAGCAGGGAAGGACCACCAAGCTAATGGAAGGAAGAGGTTTTTAGAAAACCTCTAAGGTTACTGACCAGACCACAAAATACAGAACAAATGGCCCACAGATGACAAGCCCATCAGAAACGCAGGAGGAAGTGTTTCCTTTCTCCTGAGATAAACTAATGCAAGGGAGGTGGATATTTGTTGTTTTGACCTGTGACCATCCATTTCCTCTTCATCTGCTTCTAACAATCCCAATCTTCCTTTGGTCCAAGTGAGACTGATTCTACTCCCATAACTCAGGAGGTGGGCACGTGACTGAGGTCTGATTCTATCCTTCTGGCCAAAGAGACACGTTAAAGGATGGGCCTATGACCCAAGTCAAGACAATGAGACCAGTTCCAGGATGGCCACTCTCTCTGTAGTGGGGTCACTAAGCTGGTTGGATATGAGCAAGAAACTGTTGGGGCCTCTGCAGGGAGAGAGACTCCAGAGAATGAAGTCAACTTAGAAAAGCAAGACCAAGGCCAGGTGCGTTGGCTCATGCCTGTAATCTCAGCACTGTGGGAGGCCGATGTGAGTGGATCAGAAAGTTAGGAGTTCAAGACCAGCCTGGCTAAGAGGGTGAAACCCCATCTCTACTAAAAATACAAAAATTAGCCGGGCATGGTGGCAGGTGCCTATAACCCCAGCTATTCAGGAGGCTCAGGCAGAGAATTGCTTGAACCTGGAAGGTGAAGGTTGCAGTGAGCCGAGCTCATGCCACTGCACTCCAGCCTGGGCAACACAGCAAGACTCTGTCTCCAGAAAAAGAAAAAAGAAAGAAAAGTAGGGCCAAGAGATGGCAGAGGGAAGGACAGATGGAGATGGAGGACAGAGGATCCTGGATCCAGCCATGCCTGATCCAGTTATACTTCCAGACCTTCCAGGACATGAGCCAATAAAATCTCTTTTTGCTCAAGTTAGTTTGAATTGAGCTTCTTTCATTTGCAACCAAAGATCTGGTCAAATACTGGTCAGGTTACCTGAAGAAGGCTGCACTGGAGCTGGCCAGGCAAACAGCGCAACACGGGGAAGGACTTTCCTTTGATTAGAGGCCGCAGAGCCTGGAGGGAGCAGGTATTAAGAGATTCCTGTGATTTGGGGGGAAAGGGATGAGAGGTGGGATTCCCTGACCAACCAGGCCTTGTCCCTGCCTGAATCTACAGCCACGGAGTTTGATACAAGCCCAAAGACGGGAGGGAGTGATTAGAGGTGCTGCATTTAAGCTGGAGGTCAAAGAGAGGGCCTGGAAAAAAGGGCAACTGGGTCAGATAGCTATTACAAGTCAGGTATGAGACAACTGAACCAGACCTATCAGGCGAAGGGAAAGAGTGGGAAAGAAGAAATGTCAGAATTCAGGCTCTGAAATCAAGCTAATCTGGGTTCCAGTCCCATTTACTCACTACATCTTTCTGGGCACATGACTCACACACTCTGAAACTCAATTTTCCCTGTTTGTAAAACAGGCACAAGATCTACCAGGGTTGCTGTGAGGATGGCAATGGCACATGGCAGGTCGGGGGTAGAGGCTAGCCCAGCTGGGCCCTTGTCTTCCTGCTCACAGTGAATCTTGTGGCTTAGCCGAGATTAATAAACACTCGATAGGCTGTTTTGAGCCAGGCCCTATGGGCCAGAGGCGAGTCACATAACAGTCCCTGCATTCTAGGAACTCACAGTGATGGGGGAAGACAAGCAGGTAAATGGAGAATTTGAACTCGAGAAAAGAGCTAGGAAGCAGGGTGCAGGTGGGGAGGGAGGACAGGCAGAGGCTCTGGAGCCATGACTGTGACCAGCAAAACGCAGAGCTACAGGGCAAAGCACTTCCAGACACTGCGTTCCCCATCGGGCCCAAGGTCTTCTGCCTCATGGGAACGTCTCTCCGCATCCATCTTCGTGCTCTTGCCTGCAAGAGCGGCAAGCAGCGCAAGCAGAATATGAAGGCTGCTACATCTACGGGAGGGCGGCAGCAGGAAACAGAAGCTCTCTGCAACCTGATGCCAGCAGGAGAGAATATCAAGAGGGGCAGAGGGAGTCAAGAAACCGCCCAGGCCCCAGGCCCATGCCAGCCCTGGATGCGGAGGAGGCTCCACTGTGAGCCACAGCAGGTCACCGCTTCTGTGGGTGGCTGAGGAACTGGGAGACGGACCGACTGCCTTTGTCAAGGAGTGAGTCCTCCGTCACCAGAGGCTGTGAGGCTCTTCCCTCTGGCTTCTGGGCTGGGTTTACCTTCTTGCTTTAGTCTTCTATCCTAAATCCAATCAAAAGCGTCTTGCTGCTACAAAATAAACTCCAAACTAGGCCTTGGCGTCAAGGGCCCTCTCCAGCCTACCACCAAACAGACTGTCCGACCTTCTCCCGCTCCTGTCCTGCACTTGCCGGCTTCCCAACCTTTGCTCACACCAGTCCCTCCACCCAAACACCTTCCTCCAATCATTTCCCCAACTTCCCAATCTCTAGACCCAGCTCCACCTCCCGGAAGCCTTTCCTCCTCGGAAATGTTTGGGCCGAGTTAAAGTGTCTCTGAGTTGCCTCCCCTCTTCTCCTTCTTCATCTCCCTCCAGGTACCCTACTATACCCTGCACACAGTAGGTACTTTGCCTGTTCTGTTCCCCCGCCCCCATCACATTTTTGTTTGGTTCCAAACCCCCACCAACGCCAGCTCCCCACAGCCCCCGGGAATCCTTGCACCACAGCTCCCGTCGCCGCCTTGCGTCCCGCTATCCCCGCGCACGCCGCTCCCGGGAGCCTGCGGCCTTGAACCCCGGCCGCGCCCGGCGCCGCTCACCTGCTTCTGGATGTCCCGCACGCGCTCCTCGTGCAGGCGCGGCGCGCTGTTGAGCTTGAACACCACCCAGGCGCGCACGTAGTAGTAGATGTCGAAGATGAGCGAAAGCGGCAAGAGGAAGAGGCACACGAACACCCAGCGCTGGTGGATGAGCACGAACTCCAGTCCCTTCACGCGCACCCACAGCAGGAAGAGCAGCGCGCACACGGCCAGCGACACTGTGGGCTCCATGGTGGGACGCCGCGCGGGGACGGCTGCAGGCTAGCGCCGCCAGTCACCGCAGCCAGCTCCGCGCCTGGACCGCTCTGCGCCCGCTGCCCGCCTCCAGGGAAGCGGTTATCGCCCGCCGCCTCGCGATTGGCTCAGGTCGCCGAGGTTCGGTGGGCCGAGACCTGGGCGGTGACCAATGGCGAGCCACGCTGGGGATCGGACCAGGAACCCGCGGTTTTCATTGGCTGAGGGAGTCGGGTCGCTCCACCCTTTTCTCCCCGCCGCCGCGCGAGGCGGGGATGCTGGGGTGGGTTCTGGTGGGGTCCGCTGCGTTCTGCGGCGCCGGGGTTTCTGGGCGCGGGCGGCGGGGACTCAGGGCTCCCAGTCCTCGGGGCTGCGGGGCCGTCCGCTCCTCTCCTCCTTAGGGGGCGCCTCCTCCAGACGCGCCTTAAGCGGTTTTGCATTGGGTTTCCGCCTGAGGGCTAGTAGGCGCCCCCGCCCTGAGTCAGTCACCCTGTGGCCCGGCAGGCGGTTCCCAGGCGCGGAGGGTGGAAACCTGGCCCGGTGTGCACAAGGCGAGCAGGGGAACATTTTCATTTTGGGAGGCACTTTCCACTAATTCATTTGAGCTACACAACAGTCCTGGGCGGTAGGGACTGGTGAGCATCATTGTTTAGAAGCAGCCCAGAAAGATGAAGACCTTTCTGTGAACTCCAGAGGCCATTGGAAGCTTGGAATCCTATGGCTGGTTTTTCCACTTTTTCCAGTTCACTGAGGCAGATGGGAGGCCTGGAGGAGAAAGAATGAAGGCAGGCATTTCAGCCCGAGTAAACCCTCCAGGCCCCCTCTGCCTCGAGTAGGGTGGTGATCAAAACATGGCCCTGCCTTCACTCAGCAACCAGTGTAGGGGAGCTGCCACGGTTACCAGCAAAAGCTGAAATCCAGCGCCATTTGTATTTCGTCTGGAATTTTAGGAAGTTTTCGAGATGTTTTAGTTTAGAAGGTAAACATGACATACCAGGCTCTTCTCTGTATGGCCTTTCATATCTATCCAGTTCGCTTTCCATTCATCTGTGCCCCGACATGCACTTTTCTTTTTTTCTTTTTTTTTTTTTTTGAGTCGGAGTCTTGCTCTGTCGCCCAGGCTGGAGTGCAGTGGCGCGATCTCGGCTTACTGCAACCTCCGCCTCCCAGGTTCAGCAATTCTCCTGCCTGAGCTTCATGAGTAGCTGGCACTGCAGGCACATACCACCATGCCCGGCTGATTTTGTGTTTGTGTGTTTTTAGTAGAGACGGGGTTTCACCGTGTTAACTAGGAATGGCCTCGATCTCCTGACCTCATGATCCTCCCGCCTCAGCCTCCCAAACAAAGTGCTGGGATTACAGGCGTGAGCTACCTCGCCCGGCCGACATGCACTCTTAGGAGGCTCCCTCAGCCTTACCATTTCTCATTTGTGTGCTGCTGGTCAAGCTGGTACCTCTGAATGCCCTTTCGGTCCCCTTCTCAGAGTTCACGTCACACATTCTGAAGCCAGCTCAGGGCCACCTCTAAAAGATTTATAGCACTTCCCTCCCCATCCAAGTACTCATTAAATAGTGTGTTTCTCTGTCACCGTTCTTTCATGTTATTTTATAATTGTCTCTTTATGTGCCTCTCACCCCCACAAACTGAGCCTTAGAGCAAACAATGTCTTGTTCACTTTTGTCCTTCTAGCTTCTGAAAGCACAGTGCTTTGTGCACAGTAAGCACTCCAGTGGCTGTTGACCAATGAATGAATGAAGATTGTAGGCTCAAATATTCAAGTTATCAAAGTGCAAAGAATGAGAGGTTGTTTGCACTGGACTTCAAAAGTAAATAGCCTGGACCTGTACTGTCTTATGCAACAGCTATGAGCTAATGGTATGTGGTTAGTCCAAACTGAAATGCCCTTTAAGAGTAAAATACACACTGGATTTCAAAGACTTAGTACAAAGAAAGAATGCAAAATAGCTCATTAGTAATTTTTATGTTAATGACATGTTGAAATAACATTTTGATATATGGGGTTAAATAAAATATAGTGTTAGAATTAATTTCACCTGCTTTATTTACTTTTTAAATTACAGATTTAAATTACAGATTTGTCTTGTATTACATCTCTAAAAGATCCGATCAGCAGGGGGACCGTGAAGTATGAAGAGGAAAGCCGATGTGAAAATGCCTCTCCCAGGTTCTGTCTGAATCTGTTAGGGCTTTGCTTTAGAAGCTTAACCGTTCTGATTATTTTAGGGGTATGAGGTAATCTGGAAAGTGAAATCCAACGTAAACGTTAACTGAAGTGTTGAGTGTTGTGTAGGAGAAACAGTAAACAGTAGAAATTACTGATTAATCAGAATAGTTTTATACTTCAGAAGAGAAGGAGGGAGTCCCAAAAAGTAGATAAAACTGATCTTTAAGAAACAGCTCCCCCAAAAGGAAAGGAATAAAAAAGTACTCAGGCTGGGCGTGGTGGTTCATGCCTGTAATCTCAGCACTTTGAGAGGTCAATAGGGGCAGATTGCTTCAGCCCAGGAGTTCAAGACCAGCCTGGGCAACATAGCAAAATCCTGTGTCTACAAAAACAAACAAACATACAAACAAACAAAAAAACAAGAAGAAGAAGGAGAAAAAAAAAGTGGGTATGGTGGCATGCACTTGTAGTCTCAGCTACTCAGGAGGTTGAGATGGGAGGGTCACTTGAGCCTGGGAGGTCAAGGCTGCAGTGAGCCATGATCACATCACTGCATACTAGCCTCAGCAATAGGCTATCTCAACAACAACAAAAAAAGTGAAAAAGTACTCAGAACAACAGTGTGCACGTTTCTCATTCTCTCTTCCTGCCTACCCTCTTCATATTTCTGATTCTTCTTTTCTCTCTCCACAAACTCTAATCCTTTAGGTTGCTTTTATCCAGGTAAGGAAAACAGTCACTTTGAGTTGGGCCAATTAATTAATTACTTTTTTAAAGTTAACACATAGTAAAACTGCTTAATCTTTGTACAGTTGATGAATTTTAGCATGATGAGGATTCCTGTAACAACTACCACAATGAGGATACACCACCCCAAAATATTGCCTCTGCTACCCCTTTGCAGTCATACTCTCCCCCATCTCCTAGCCCCTGGCAAGCACTGCCCTGTTCTGTCACTACAGTTTTGTTTTTTTCTAGGTCATATGAATGGACAACATATGATATATAACCTTGGACCCACTAATTCTTGCTGGAGTCAAAGCAGCTCCCTTTGTCAGGGAATCTACTCATACATTACTTACAGAGTTAATGAAACATGCAAACAGTCAGAATGCTTAGGAATAGGATGTCTGGGCAACAACTTTTTAGGTTAACTGGAGATTAAGCAAAACCACTTTTATAGTTTGACCATGTAGCAATCTTTCTACAATATGAGTCTCTATTTCTTTCTTAATAAATAGAGCCTAAAGAATACAGTTTTTTTTCCTTCAATTAAAGAGCACGATAAATGCCAGAGTCCTAACAAATTGCATTTTCTTATATTTGTACAGTGCAGCTACTGAGATCATTTGATCTTTACAACCAGTCTGAGGAGAGGCAATGCAGGGAATTATTAATATGTGTTATTTTTAATAAATGGGGACATTTAGACTCAGTTTAAGTGACTTATCTGATCAATGTCTTATTCTGGTGAATAGAGAATTCTGATGCAGTTGGTCTGCAGGCCACACTTCACACAATAATCAAGGGAACAGATTCAAATGATGGGAAGATCCGGAAGATGGGAGCCATTCGTGTGGTTCCATTCCATAGATAATGAAGTAGAAGTTTTAGAATAGGGTTTGTTGAAGTGTGGTTTGCAGACCAACTGCATCAGAATGCTTGCTAAAATGCAGAGTCCTAGACTCTATCATATCCCACTGAATCTAAATCTCCAGAGGTGGGGCCAGGAATCTACTTTTCAAGTAGGTGTCTAAGTTATTCTTATGCATGCTACAACTTAGGAGATTGGACTGAGTATTAACCCTGGAACTTCTTTAAGAATATTACCTTTGTTCTTAAAATAAAGCCCTAACAGGCCAGCTCAGTGGCTCTTGCCTGCAATCCCAGCACTTTGGGAGGCCCAGGCAGGCGGGTCACTTGAGGTCAGGAGTTTGAGACCAGCCTGGCCAACATGGTGAAACCCCATCTCTACTAAAAATACAAAAATTAGCTGGGCATGGTGGTACACGCCTATAATCCCAGCTACTCAGGAGGCTGAAACAGGAGAACTGCTTGAACCCGGGAGGCAGAGCTTGCAGTGAGCCAAGATCTAGCCACTGCACTCCAGCCTGGGTGACAGAGCAAGACTCCATTTCAAAAAAATAAATAAAATGAAGTAATAAAGCCCTAACAGAAGATTCTTTTTACTTACAAAGTATAGCTTTCATATAAAAGCCAATTATTCAGAAAATTATATTAAAGAAACTTCCAGATAATTAAGGTTTTATTGTCTTGTTGCCTTGAGTTTCTCAAGGAGTTTCAAAAGTCTCCCAGGCAAGACTTTAAGTTGATTCTAAGGGAGTTGGCTTCCTTATGCTAGTGGACTGTCATTCATTCGTTCACTCATTTTCTCATGTATGATGATTCTGACTGCATGTAACAGAAAACCCTGACTCAAACAGCTACAACAACAAAGGTGCTTGCTATCTCATACAACAAGAAGCCTGAGCTGGGCACAGTGGCTCACGCCTGAACTCCCAGCACATTGGGAGGCCAAGGCGGGAGAATTACTTGAGCCCAGGAGTTCAAGACCAACCTGGACAAAGTGGTGAACTCCTGTCTCTACAAAAAATAAAAATTAGCTGGGTGTGATGGCACGCACCTGTATTTCTAGCTGCTCAGGAGGCTGAGGTGAGAAGATTGCTTTAACCCAGGAGGTTGAGGCTGCAGTGAGCTATGGATAGTACCACTATTCTCCAGCCTGGGTGATAGAGCAACTCTGTCCAAAACAAAAAAGGAGTCTGAATGCAGATTGACCAAGCGTTGGTTAATTCATTGGCTCAGTGACAATTTGAAAGACCCAGTTCTTTTTATCTTTTGCCTACTCTGTCTTCTCAGGTTAACTCCCCTGACGATGGCAGAGCAGCCATCATCATGGTTCCAGGTGCTACATCAGATATGGCAACATCTAGCAAAATGACGGGAACCACTTTGGCTGGAAATTAACCATTTCTGTAGCACATTCATTCAGTGATTTTAAATGTGCAGGAATTGTGCAAAATGCTGGGGACACAGCAGTGAATTAGACACAGTTCTTGTCCTGACAGATCATGTGTGGATCTAGGCAATCAACAGATGATTATAAACCAACGCAGTAAGTACTATGATAAGGGTACTATGGAAGCACATGAAGATATCCATCGCTAAGTAGCTAGATATAGTTATATGCCGTTCCGAAGGACTTCTGAGAGGAAGTGATGACTAAGCAGAGATGCCACGGGATAAGTGGAAGTTAGCCAGGTGAAGTATTGGGTCTGCAGGAACAAGAGCATTCCAGAAAAGGGATGCCATGTGTAAAAGCCTCAGAAGTGGGTGAGTGGATGTGATATTTGGGAGTACTGAAAGTTTATACTGTGCAGTACAGAAAATAGAAAACTACTGGCAGATTTTTGAAGACAGAGTGCCACCACTATCACAATATTTGGGACAATTGCTTTGACTGCAGGAAAGGAGACCAAGCAGTGGTGAGCAGGAGTGAGGCCAGGTAGGATGCTGATAAAATTCGAGGTCAGAAGTGATGAGGTTACAAAGCTAAGGTAGTATCAGTAAAAATGCAAAGTAGATGAAAAGTTGGAGACAGATTGAAGGAGAAGTTAAGAAAAAAGAAGAGTCAAAAAGAAGAGGAGTCAAAGATGATTTCTAGCCATTTTGCTTGGATGACAAAGATGTTTACCAGCATGGCAGAGAATGTAGATTTCGAATCAGTTTTGGGGTTAGAATGGGAGGGAAGATGAGTTAGGGTCGTCCGATCTGATGAAAAGAAATGATAGCTGGACATCTTCAGGCTGTGTGTAGCAAAGTGACAGAGGACGTCTCCTGTACCTTTTCCCTTTGGGTTGCTGACGTCTTCCTTCCAAGATGTCAATGAATCAATCTGACTAATTAGCCCTTACCAAAGCATGGCTGTCTTTGCAGCAATACTATTTTCTTGAAAGGAGATTAATAACAGATATAACATTATATTTAATGTAAAAATCATTGTATTGCTTCTATAAACATGCCATATGCTTTTCTAAACAATTCAAACTATACAGGGAAGTACAGAGCAGAAACCAAAAATGGACTCATTCCATCATGCAGAGCTAACTGAAGTTCACATTTTCATGACATTCCTTTTAGACATAGCTTTAGGCCCATATGCACATACGTATAGTATTTAATAAAATAAGATCAATTCTACAGGAGCTTTACAATTTGTTTTTTAAAAACTTAACAATATACTATAGACATATGGTTTCTTTGTATTCCAGTGTGTGTGTTCATGTGTATGTATATAGGTGTGTGAAAACCCGTATGTGTGTAGCTTAATTTATTCAAAGAGCCTATTATTGAAAGACATTTAAATGTTTCTAAAGTTTTGTTATAATAAGCAAAAGTTTCAGTGACTTTTCCTTATTATCCATATTTTCAGACTATCAACCTAAATAACAAAGAGAGGCTCTCTGCAAGAAATATATTTGGGAATAAAATTTTACAATGGGAATACGTGAGTCATAGTAAAGTAAACTATGTGCATCTTCAGGGAGGTGAAGGAAGACAGATTTTTAAAGGAAAAAATGAGGAGGATTCCATAATTGTTTTGAAATAATTATCCTTGTCTGCAAAGATTAATAACAAGGGTTATGCCTCATCGAGAGTACACAGGAAGTTGCTGGGCAGATGTCCTTGCAGAAGTATTTTTTTTACGTAAGGTTGTGATGGCCTTTAGTCCAAGGTTGTGGTTTTTGTTGTCCTTTTTTGCTATGAGGCATACATGATAGCCTTCTTTTCACGGCCTTCCCCAGCTCTATTTATCAGGGTTTTCTTGACATTAGTGACTCCGTTTTGATATTGACAACTGTTACAAAACTTATAACATTTTCTTAAAATAAATTTATATTTTAAAACCTAGGCCAGGCATAATGGCTCACACCTATAATCCCAGCACTTTGGGAAGCTGAGGTAAGAGGATAGCTTGGACTCAGGAGTTTGAGACCAGCCTGGGCAATATAGCGAGACCCCATCTCTATAAAACAAACAAACAAAATAACCGATTACAAAATCACTCTCTAAAAATGCTCCTCAGAGGACTTAAGAATACCAGTGTCTCCACCCCTTTATCACCATTGTAAATCAACAGACAATTATAAATCAATTATAAAACAATGATCTCTTTGTGGTTTAAATGGTAGAAATTTCAGATACTGAGATGGTTGCTCCATCTGGCCTTTCAGTATCTCTCGTATCACACATCAAAGGAGTTTGCCTGAGATCAGCCCACCACAGAGGAAATTCGTCCACCAGTCTCCTTTTCCAGACTGCCAAAATGTCCAGTTCTCAAAGCTTTATAGATAAGAAAGACAAGTGAATGTCCCAGACGGACCAGTCATAGTGATCCAAAGGCAGTCAGCAGAAATCAGTGCCGTTACCATCTCTATTGTTGGTGCTGTGGCAGCTCAGAGTGTTTTCACCCTTCATGATCATTCTCAAGAGCAGTTCTTAGGCCAGGCAGGTGACTCATGCCTGTAATCCTAGCACTTTGGGAGGCCAAGGCGGGCGGATCACCTGAGGTCTGGAATTTGAGACCAGCCTAACCAACATGGTGAAACTCTGTCTCTACTAAAAATACAAAATTAGCCGGGTATGGTGGTGCACACCTGTAATCCCAGCTACTCGGGAGGCTGAGACAGGAGAATCACTTGAACCAAGGAGGTGGAGGTTGCCGTGAGCCAAGATCATGCTATTGCACTCCAGCCTGGGCAATAAGAGTGAAACTCCATTTCAAAAAAAAAAAAAAAAAAAAAGAACAGTTCTTGCTCTTGCTGTTCCTTTGTGACTACAACCTTTTTTGTGCTCAGATCAGTGACAAACTTTCTGACCAATGTTCTTGAGTCAACATTCATTTAAGAAAGCAATCAATAAATCCTTGAGTATCCATTAAACATCTTCAGAGTAGTCATAAAGTTCCTATGCATTAGCTTGTATTCCCTATTATTCATTGGTTTTAATTTTTTTCTGGGTGGAACTTTATGATATCAGGGGCTTATTTCAAACCTTCCAGCTGTCATTGTGAAAGGAAAGGTACAGAAAATGGAAGTGTTTACAACTGGGATGGAGAATGGAGGAAAGCATGCTTAGGGGCCTGTGGCCAGGCACACTGCCAGATGCTGGAAATAAAACAGAAAATGAGATGTTCTATGCCCTGCCCTCATGGAGCAGGGCTTCTCAACCTCAACATTATTCACATTTTTGGTCAGATGATTCTTTGCCGTGGGGATGTCTTAGGTATTGCAGGTGGCTTAGTAGTAACTCGATGCCAGTAGCACCCTCCACCAAGTGTGACAAGCAGAAATGCCTCCAGACATTGCCACATGTTTCCGAGGAGGTAAACTCTTCCCTGGTTGAGAACCACCAGTGTAAGAGGAAGACAGACAGAATGAGAAATCCCAAGTGTAATTCTTCTCAAGTTACACCGTAGAGAAATACAGACTGGTAAAGCAAGGACTTCATGAAGTCCAGGGCCCAACTACTCAGAATGTGCTCCTTGGGCAGGCGTTGCCACATCATCATTCATCTGAGCGACTCTAACAGAAGACCACAGACGAAGTGCTTGCAAACAACAGGATGTTATTTTGCACAGTTCTGGAGTCTGGGAAGTCCAACATCAAGGCACCAGCAAATTTGATGTCTAGTGAGGGCTTGCTCTCTGACCATCTTCTGTGTCCTCCTGAGTTTTTTTTTTAATAAGGGCACTAATCCCATTTATAAAGGCTCCACTCTCATGACCTAATTACCTAGCAAAGTCCCCACCTCCTAATACTAACACACGGGAGGTTACAATTTCAGCATATGAATTTGGGGTGAAGGAAATAAACATTCAGTCTATAGCAACCTGGAAGCTTGGTAAAAATGTAGAGTCTTGGGCCCCTTTTCCAGAACTACTAAATCAGAATCTGCATTTTGACATGATCTTGTCTAGAGGAGGAAGGATGGTTTGCCCTGGAAAATAGCATTTAATCTAAACCTTGAAAACTGAATAGAAATTAGCCAGGCAAGAGCTGGGGATAAGAATTGGTCATGATGAAGGAAACAGCCTACATGTAGGAAGGCCTTGGGCCTGGGAGGAACCATGGAAAGGAGTGCTGTGTGGCTGGAACTTACTTAAAGTCAAGGGGAACAGAGGTGGAGAGACAGTAAGAAGGCAGGTCATGGCAATGATTTGGGACTTTATTTGGGGGAAAGATAGCCATTAAAAGTTGTGGAGTGATCTAATCAGATTTTTATTTTCAAAATCAGCCGGTATCAACAAGGCTATTTCCAGGTTTTGTGAAACCTAAAGTTTATACAATTTGGGATGTCCTCTTAAAGGAAAAGAAAACAAAATTATACGGTATGAAATTAATTATTTATTTAGAATAGGAAAAATATCACAACTAATTATACATTTTAAAAAGTGAACAAGGCTGGGCATGGTGACTTACTCATGTAATTCCAGCACTTTGGGAGGCTGAGGCAGGCAGATCACCTGAGGTCAGGAGTTCGAGGCCAGCCTTGCCAACATGGAGAAACCCTGTCTCTACTAAAAATACAAAAACTAGCTGGATGTGGTGGTGCACACCTGTAATCCCAGCTACTCATGGGGCTGAGGCAGGAGATTTGCTTGAACCCAGGAAGTGGAGGTTGCAGTGAGCCAAGATAGCACCACTGCACTCCAGTCTGGGTGATAGAGCCTGGCTCTGGGTGACCAAGCAAGACTCCATCTAAAAAAAAAAAAAGTAGACTAAACCACAAATATTACAAAATCTAGAAAAATAATGTATTTTTATTAAACTGCCAGATACATTTTTCTAATACTTTTTTCCCCTACACTTTGGGACTACATTCTCTTTTATCATTTCTTCATGTGACAATAATTTTTTGGCATTTTATACAGAGAGAATAAAGTGACAATCCAGACCTTCTTCCAACATGGTTGATTAAAATTTGTTTTTTTTTATTGATAGTTTGGAACCTTTTTACTGTATAGTTATTGTTAATACTATGATATAATTTGATTGTTGTCAAATTTGGTAAAGGCTCTATTGAGTTTCTTTCTTTTTTTTGAGATGGGGTCTCACTGTCACCCAGGCTGGAGTACAGTGGCAAGATCTTGGCTCACTGTAACCTCCACCTCCTGGTGATTCTCCTGCCTCAGCTTCTTGAGTAGCTGGGATTACAGGTGCCTGCCATGGCACTGGCTAATTTTTGTATTTTTAGTAGAAACGGGGTTTCACTATGTTGACCAGGCTGGTCTCGAACTCCTGACCTCAGGTGATCCTCTTGCCTTGGCCATTGAAGTGCTGGGATTACAGGCATGAGCCACTGCGCCTGGCTGTTAAGTATCTTTCGATTATGAACTGTAAGGTTTCAAAGCATTTCAAATTTTCTCATGTAATGAACATTCTCTGCTTTCTGAATTAGCGTACTCATTAACCAGGGCTTTAAGAGATGATCTGTCAAGTGAGTAGCTCTGAAGTTGAAGTACCATTAATTTTATATAAATACTTGTCTGTGTGTGCAGTTTCAACTACAGACAATAAACTGAGCTGGGTCTTAGATGGCAGAGACTCAGTCCTTGCCAAAAGGACAGTCATGAACCAGTGGGGAAGATATGAAAATAGCTAGCTATAAAACAGGCAGTATGTAAGCACTAAAAAACTTTACGACAAATACAGCTTTCACTAAAAATGCTGGGCATATCACATACATGTTCATAATGATATAAGGTAGGCAATAATCCTTTTCATAAGCTCAAGTGACTATTATGTGCCTAGCACTGGTGGGCATGGGTTGAGAGGAAATATGAGTATATACAGCAGGCCCTCTGTCCCATGGATCTTAATTTAGTAGGTAAGATGTGTATGCAGAAAAAGTGATGTCAATTACAGTAGTGGTAACAGCTCATATTTATTGAGCATGTATTATTTGTCAGGCACTGTGGTGATTAATTTTAGGTGTCAACTTGACTAGGTTAGGAAATATAGCTGTTAAAGCAGAAGAGAACTGGCATTTGAATCAGCAGACTGAGCAAGGGAGATCCTCAGTGCAGTTGGGTACCACCCAATTGCTTGAGGTCCCAGATAGAACAAAAAGGCAGAGGAAAGATGACTTTGATCTCTCTTCTGGATCTGGGACACCTATCTTCTCCTGTTCTAGGTCCTCGGAAATTCAGGATCTTCAGTTTTCAGATCGGGAAACTTGCTGTTGCCCCCTGAGGTCCTTGAGCCTTTGGTTTTGGCCTGAGAGTTACACTGTCAGCTCCCCTGGTTCTCAGGCTTTCAGACTTGGAACGACTGAAGTCACTGGCTTCTCTGGTTCTCCGTCTTGTGGACAGCATACCATGGGACTTCTCAGCTTCCATAATTGCATGAGCCAATTCCCATAATAAATCTCCTTGTATCTATCTATCTATCTATCTATCTATCTATCTATCTATCTATCTCTGTCTGTCTACCATCTGTCTATCTATCCATCCATCCATCCATCTATCTATCCTATTGGTTCTGTTTCTCTAGTGAACCCTAACTAATACAGGCACAGTACTAAGTGCTTTACATTTAAATATAATACAATAATGTGGTTAAATACAAGAGTACAAAGTAGAATGTGCTAAATATTATACTTTGCAAGTGGTCCAATACTGAGTAGGTACTTAAAAAGAGGAGAAATCTTCTGACTCAATAATAATATATATTGAGCACCTCTTGTTCACCAGGCTTCACACACTCATCATCTCAATATAACCCTTAATACATCTCTACCATGTGGACATGCCTGTGGGAATTCATTCAGAGTGGTGGCAAAAATATCAGGGGAAAAATATTAGAGAGAGCTATAGAATATAGTCTCAAACCCTTTTGGAAGGCCTAAAGATTTTTCTATAGTGCTTGTCTGAAGGCAGCCTAAATCCCCTTTACATTTAGTTAATAAGTAAAGCAAACAGCTAGGGTATGTGGGGGAGTTTTACCTAACTTGTTTACTCACATGGTCTTAGAACTAACCTTTGAGCTGGAGGGCCCTCTCGGTGGGAGGTTGACCAGGGAGATGACGCACTAATGGTGTTTGCTTTTGGCATCAGAACCTGTGCTTTAATCTTTAACCTCTAGCGGTGCTGACTGAAGCCTTTGTCAATTAAACTTTACTAAATAAATGCAAGTCTCTCTGGCTGGTGGGGGCCAGTGGCTGCTATCTCTTTACAGCACTCTCCAGGGTGCCTGTAAGCAGCCATGGACCCTCAGCAGAACTGGCAAAGCATAATGTCTGTGTGTCAGTGTACTTTATTCATCTGTTGCTGAGTCAGGGTCTGCAGGACAGATCCCTGCAGGTGGTGACTCCAATACATGCCCTCCCTATATCAGTGTTTGGAGAAGTTAGGGAGCTGGTCCAAGGAGAGTAAGTGGTGGAACCAGGTGCTAGACACTGGACTTCTTAGAAAAGATGTCACAGATCAGACATTGATGGCCAGAATGGGTTTCAGCTTTATTCAACTTAAATATAGGATACAAGCCTGTAGTCCAACAGACCAAAGAGTAAAAGTATTTTAACAAAAATAGCAGCCTCCTGCTCCTCTCTCCCATACACCAGCCTGCTTTCTTTTCTTACAGCTGGTTCCATTTGGCAGGACAGCTCATTGAGGGCAAGGACTGTCCCCTAATCTCTGTGTGCCCAGTGCCCAACACAGGCCAGTGTTCTGAAGTCAACTGCTCCTTAGCTTGATCCTTTTTGTTTGTTTGTTTTTGAGACAGGATCTTGCACTATTGCCCAGCCTGGGTGTTTAATGAGGGACACAAAGTCCTCTTTTTAAAGTAGGCTCCTGGAGGGCGTGACCATGAGTTTGACAGCTCTTTAGAGCAGTAGGTGCAGATAATGATCACTTGAATTATCAATAAAAGTGTCAATCAAAAAAATATGTTCAGAGAAGCATCCAGCCAGGCAAAAATGATCATAGCTCACTTGCAGCCTCAAACTCCTGGGCTCCAGTGATCCTCTCACCTCAACAGGTGTGCAGCACCACACCCAGCTAATTTATTTATTTTTTGTACAGATGGGGTCAGGCTATGTTGCCCCAGTCTGCTCTCAAACTCCTGGCCTTAAGCGATCTTCCCACCTTGGCCTCCCAAAGTGCTGGGAGTATACGTGTGAGCCACTGTCCTTGGTCCCAGCTTGACTCTTGAGTCAGAATCATTTCAGTTTCTCCTCACACAAAGTCAGAACATTCCTTTAAAAAAAACTAGTGAGTAAGCATAATATAAAAAAATATTTCCCCTTAGTGGTGAGACTAACAGTAGCTTACTGTTGAAAACATCAACGATACCAGGTGAAAGCCGTACCCATTTCATTCAGACAGTCCCAGCTGGAGTCCCGGCTCTTCTCTCCATTATCCTTGAGCAAGTTATTCAGCCACTCCACATAAGTTCTGGCCTGTGTTAATTCTCCATGAATATGTGTCATTACCATTTCCTAACAGAAAGGAGCAAATGTCTTTGATCATTTACTAAGCCTATGCCCACATTTCTTGGCAGGGATAAGCTATCAAAAAGTCACAGACTATTGACTTAAATGGATGTGTGGAATGAAAGTACTGATTTAATAAGCTTTGTGGCATGACATTCTTGGGGCATGGGTGAGGAGGAAGCTGATGCAGGAGCAGAGATGCTAATGGGGATAACAGCAAACTGCAGAGGCAGCAGGATGGCTGTGCACATGACAGAAAAGCAGCCTGGGTGTTTAATGAGGGACACATAGTCCTCTTTTTAAAGTAGCTCCTGGAGGGCGTGACCATGAGTTTAATAGTTCTTTATAGCAGTAGGTGCAGATAATGATCACTTGAATTATCAATAAAAGTGTCAATCAAAAAAATATGTTCAGATAAGCATCCAGCCAGGCAAAAAAAAAAAAAAAAAAAAAAGGTGTAGAACCTGTTTGACTTTAAGAGAGCTTTTTTTTAGAGAAACCACTCAGTCCAAACTCTTACACACTAAGAAGTATGCTTTCTAGATTTTAGGAGTTCATGGCCCCAAAAAGAACTTTAAAAAATTAAGGCCCACCATAGGGTGCCAACTTGTTATCGTGGTACGTACAGACACTAAGAAACAACCAACAAAAGAATCACTACCTATTCTTGGCATATTTTCAAAAAAGGAAATTTTAATGTCAGAAACAGTAGGAAGATCCCAATCTTAGACTAAAGGATAGTCCTTCAAATGGAATACATGCAGCATTATGAAAGGCTTGCTGCATTTCATAATTCTTCTGACTTTGCAGACAATTTCTGGAAGCATTGTCACAAACCAACCAAATGGATCCTGCCTTTAGAAACTATCATTCTCTGATGCTGTGGTTTTCAAAGAATAGGCTATCAGCCAGCATCGTCAGCATAACATGGGAACCTCTCAGAGACACAAATTATCAGGCCCCATCCCAGGCTGAAGCGAAAATTCTGGAAGTGGGCCCAGCAACCTGTGTTTTGACAAGTTTTCCAGGTAGTTCTGATGTGCCCAAGTTTAAGAATTATTGTTGTGAAAGGAAAATATCTTGGGCTCCCACAATCACCAAGCTAAAAGGCAAATTCAAGCCGGAAACTGCTCAGGACAAATCTGCCTCCCGTTTTCTTCAAAGTTATCTCTCTGCTCACTGAGATAAATGCATATCTGATTGCCTCCTTTGGAAAGGCTAATCAGAAACTCAAAAGAATGAACCCTTTGTCTCTCACCTATCTGTGAGCTGGAAACCCCCTCCCCACTTGAGTCTTGCTGCCTTTGCTTCAAGTTGTCCTGCCTTTCCAGAACGAACCAATGTACTTCTTACATATATTGGCTGATGCCTCATGTCTCCCTGAAATGTGTAAAACCAAGCTGTGCCCTAACTGCCTTGGGCTCATGTCATCAGGACTTCCTGAGGCTGTATAATGGGTGTGTGTTCTCAACCTTGACAAAATAAACTTTCTTTTCTTTTTTTTTTCTTTTTCTGAGACGAAGTCTCTCTCTGTCGCCCAGGCTGGAGTGCAATGATGCGGTCTTGGCTCACTGCAACTTCCACCTCCTGGGTTCAAGCGATTCTCCTGCTTCAGCCTCCCAAATAGCTGGGATTACAGACATGCACTACCACGCCTGGCTAATTTTTGTATTTTTAGTAGAGACAGGGTTTTATCATGTTGGCCAGGCTGGTCTCTAATTCCTGACCTCATGATCTACCTGCCTCGGCCTCCCAAAGTGCTGGGATTACAGGCATGAGCTACCACTCCCGGCCAAATATTTTATTTTTTAAATAAAAATGTATCTTACCATACACTCTGTCTGTAAGCAACTTTGGTAAGCCAACCTACATATACTGCAGGCTGATCTTCCTAAAACCCAGCTCTGATTATGCATTATGATGCATCATTCCCCCTGCTGAAATATTGTCTTCAAATAAGTCCAAGTTTGTCTTCTTGGCTTTCAGGGGCTTGTATATGATATAGGCTCAAATTCCTGCTCCCACCTTGTCCCCACTATTGCCCTATGTGGACTCTGACTCCAGCTGCACTGAGCTGTAGGCCTTTATTTATAGACACAGTTCCTCCTGCATTTTCTCCCTCCAAAAATGGCCACCCATCTTTACACACCTGCCCTCAAACTGGCTTGCTGTCAAAACATTTTCAGTGATCCTATACTACTTCTCTCTTGAAATGTTTCCTGCCATCCCCAGAGTTGTGAGCAACTTATTCCTTTGAACTCATTTGGCCTTTCTTTCTTAAATTATAATAGTGTTATGAAAAGAGCTTAGGTTTTGCCATCAGGTCAGCCTGGGTTCGAGTTCTGATGTATCATGTCCCTGAGATTGAATTCCTTGTTTGTAAGTTGCGGATAATAAAATCCTTTTCCTATGGTGTCTGAAGACTGAGACGAAGGCAGAGAAGGCCCCCTGCTTAGAGCTTTCAGTGTCTGGCTCGCTCCTCCTGCTTGCTACCCCTGCGTGGGTAACATGATTTATGTCCCCTATTTGTTGAGAGTAGGGACTTCACCTTAATCACCTTTGTATTTCTTTCTTTCTTTTCTTTTCTTTCTTTCTTTCTTTTTTTTTTTAGACAATATCTCACTCTGTTGCCTAGGCTGGAGTACAGTGGCACAATCTCAGCTCACTGCAACCTCTGCCCGCTGAGTTCAAGCAATTCTCCTGCCTCAGCCTCCTGAGTAGCTGGGATTACAGGTGCCTGCCACCACGCCTGGCTAATTTTTGTATTTTTGATAGAGATGGGGTTTTGCCATGTTGGCCAAGCTGGTCTCGAACTCCTGACTTCAGGTGATTCGCCCACCTCGGCCTCCAAAAGTGCCGGGATTATGGGCGTGAGCCACTGCACCTGGGCTACCTTTGTATTTCTTACAGTGCTTAAAATAGTACTTTCTTTCTTTTTTTGAGACGAAGTTTCACTCTTGTTGCCCAGGCTGGAGTGCAATGGTGCGACCTCGGCTCACCAAAACCTCTGCCTCCCGGGTTCAAGCGGTTCTCCTGCCTCAGCCTCCTGAGTAGCTGGTATTACAGGCACCTGCCACCACGCCTGGCTAATTTTTGTATTTTTGGTAGAGATGGGTTTCGCCATGTTGGCTAGGCTGGTCTCGAACTCCTGACCTCAGGTGATCTGCCACCTCAGCCTCCTAAAGTGCTGGGATTACAGGCATGAGCCACGGCACTTGCCCCTAGAATAGTACTTTCTACACAGATGCTCAGTAAATATATTTTGGACGAACCAACTACCACTTACTAGCTAAGTGCACTCCCTTTGCTTAACCTTTTTCAGCATTCCTTTTCTTGTTCTTAGAGCTAGCGACATTAAACATAAATCTTTATCTTTTTTCCAGCTGTGTCATTTTTTCTTTCACATGTTAGGTGATCTCCTAGGTGCTGGTGATGCAATGGTGAGTAAGTCAGGTATTCTATAATAGAACTTTATTCCGTAGCAATGAAGACTCAGCCTAGCACTGGTCTCAGAGTATGGACTAACAGGCTAGTAGAGGCAGATGCTGGCATTAGTGAGAATGTGTGTAGCAGTTTGGGAGAGTTGGAGCCTCTAGGAAGAAAGCATTATTTCATTATAGGTGGAAAACCAATGGTTACCCTTGGCTTAGTGTGTCACATTGTATACGCTGTTTTTAAAACCTGTATTAAGATAGAATTTATGTATCACAGAATTTACCTATTCAAAGTGTACAAGTCAATAGTTCTTTAGTATATTTACAGAGTTGTGCAACCATCACCATATCTAATTTTAGGACAGTTTTATCCCCCAAGGAAACCAGCATTTTTTTTTAACTTTTAAGTTCAGGGGTACAGGTGCAGTTTTGTTACATAGGTAAACTTGTGTCATAGGGTTTGTTGTACAGATTATTTCATCACCCAGGCATTAAGCCTAGTACCCAGTAGTCATTTTTCCTGATCCTCTCCCTCCTCTTGGCCACCAGCAGGCCCCAGTATATGTTGTTTCCTTCTATGTGTCCGTGTGTTCTCATTATTTAGCTCTCACTTATAAGTGAGAACCTGAGGTATTTGGTTTTCTGTTTCTGTGCTACTTTGGCAAGGATAGTGGTCTCTAGCTCCATCCATGTCCCTGCAAAGGACATGATCTCATTCTTTTATATGGCTGCATAGTATTCCATGGTGTACATGGACCACATTTTCCTTATTCAGTCTGTCATTAATGGGCATTTAGGTTGATTCCATGTCTTTGCTATTGTGAATAGCAGCATGTTTGTCTTTGTGACACAGGCTGAATTAATACCTTTGCCCAAATTAAGTCCTAGCTTGCTTCTCCAGCACAGTAATGTTGCTCAGCTAGTTATGAAGACGATAGGGTTGAGCAATCATAGTATGATTCTCAAGTAAGTGGGTTTGAAGCTTAACGTCCACCCAAGATCCTCTGGGCACACTCCCCAGCTAATTTAAAGCCAGACACCCCAGCTAAATTTAATCTTGGTTACATGCAGCAACAATCCTCTCAGCCTCTTGGCCAACCAGCTTCAGTGTTCTCTGCCAAGGACAAATTCCTTCTGCTGGCAGTCACAGGCTAACCTGACTGGGGCCCGACGTGGCCTCTCATTATTCCTCACATGTGCTCCTACATGCCTTCCCCCGCCCACTCCACTCATGCCAATTAGCCCTCTGTTCATTCTTTCAATGTGCTTTTGCAACAACAAAACCCTCTCCTGATCCTGCCTGCCTCCCTCCCCATCCCAGCCATTACCCTCGTGTCTCACTTTCTCTTTATACAATAAGCACTTCTGTGAAATGACACCTTTGCCTAAGTCAGGTCCTGCCTTTCCTCACCAGCACAGTAATGCTGCTCAGCTAGTTTGTGAAGACCACAAGGTTGAGAAATCATGATGTGGAAATACACCTTAATTTGATCTTTGAGATTCATTTGGTAAGTTGGCCTGAACGCATGATAACCCCAGAGGTCTCCTGGGAAGGCTCTGTTAAAGGCAAACACCTCAGCTAAGTCAGCCTTCTCCATGTGCCTCAAAGATCCTATCAGCCCCTTGCCCAGCATTTCTTACCTTCTCTTAAAGACAAGTTCTTGGCTGGTCATGATGGCTTACACCTGTAATCCCAGAATTTTGGGAGGCTGAGGCAGGAGGATCGCTTGAGATCAGGAGTTCGAGACTAGCCTGGTCAACATGGTGAAACCCCGTCACTACTAAAAATACAAAAATTAGACAGGTGTGGTAGCACACATCTGTAGTCCCAGTAACTAGGGAGGCTCAAGCAGAAGAATTGCTTGAACCTGGAAGGCAGAGGTTGCAGTGAGCCAAGATTGCACCACACTGCACCCAGCCTGGGCAACAGAGCAAGAATCTGTTTAAAAAAAAGAAAAGAAAAGAAAAGGCAAGCTCCTTGGCTAAGGGGTGGCCATACTGGCTGCTCCCACTTCCTTGCTCCTATATCCACAGCAACTTCGCTTCAGCTCCTGTGACTCTCTGCTAACCCCTGGCTTCTAGGCCACCAAAGGCTTTAGAATTGCTAGATCCAGTGGGCTCTTGTCAGTCCTCCCAGCTGCCCTCTCGGTCCCCTCTCTCCTCCTGAAATGCTGTCCTCCCATGGCTCCATGACCAGAAGCCTCCTTCCTCAGTCTGACCCCTCAGCCCCATGTCTGGCTCTGTCCTTACCCCGGCCCCAGCCTTGGTGTGACTCAGGGACCCCTCCTTGACCATTGCGCTCTGAAAACTCGACATCTTCCACTCCTGGTGTGACCTCACTCATCACCTACATGCGGGAGATCCCGAACCTGTCTACACAGCAAGTCTGGCGGGCAGAAATGCAGTTTTCAATCAAGATGCCTTGGCACTGATCTTCTCAGTTCTGTGAAGGGTCTCAAGAGTCATCGACACTGTCCTGGGAGAAGAAGGTCTTAGCCAACACCGCCTCTGTCCTTGGTGAGTAGAGGATCTAGGGGGAGCATGGGCAAATTTATGTAAGAATCCCAGCACTCCTAGAAAGAAGAGGGCCTGAGACACCCCACCCCCACTCCTTGTCCCTGAGATCTGAAGCAGATGGATCACTGTGATTTTGTCTGTGGTCCCCGAGCAGGTGGAAAGGGCATCAGAAGCCCCAAAGCACAGCATGCCACGGCAGCCTGGGGCATGAGCATCCACACGGCGTTGGTGGAAGAGGACTGGCTCCCGGGCTGTGTTGAGCTAAGGCTGAATGCTCCTCCAGACTCAGCTACCCTGACAGGCTGTTCTGTTTCAGGCATTGAAGGAGTGGGCTGGCCTTTGTGGGTGGTAGCAGGAATGGTGCTGAACCGTGACACCTCTTGACAGTGGTAATTGCAATAGTGAACTGAGGACTTTTTAGTCCCTGGAGCTCTCAGAGTTCTTGGATAGCTGGGAAGGAGGCAGGTCTTTTAAGAGAGAGAAATAGTAAACTTTCTGTTAACAAGGGCATGTGGGGACTTAAACAGTTAATTTGAAAAACAAGGATGTGACCGTATTTGTACAGAGTGGGTGAAGTGGAACATATCTGGTACACATACACAAATATACTCTGCTCTCATCCTACATAAGTAATGCCTGCTAGACATCTCCACTTGGAGTCCTGCGTGAACCTCAACTCAGCATGACTGATGTTCCTGCTGCAGGATAGTTTGTCCTCCTCAGAGTCCTAACCTGGGTCATGATGCAATCGGTAGTCACCCAAGCCAGAAGCACTGGAGCAACTCTTTAACACACGAACCATTGTCGTGGGATCTTTGGGGTGCTGCTTTGCCAGCTGGAAACCTCTGTGGCTGGCAGCACCTTCTGCCTGAGTATTGCTCCTGCTTGCTGGGCTTGCTCTGCCCACTCGGCCCAGCAGGCTGTGCTCAGCTTGCCCCATTGGCCCAGATCCCACACCCACCAAGGGTGAGCCAAGCACGGAGCGGCCAGGGCTGTGTGGGCAAGTGAGCATGGAGTCCAGCCACTGTGCACAGCCAGGCATGCCAGTTGCTGCGGCAGGGCAGGTAGCTCCAGATGCCAGCACAAATGTCAGCTCCGTTTGAGGCTGTGGCTGGACCAGATGTACCAGATACGTGGCTTCTGCTGCAGGCACCTGCATCTGGATGAGGGGAATGGGGTGGCACCTGGAAGCTTGGAGACACCAAGAACTGCAAAGCCCCAAAGAGGGTGTCACAACCCTGGCTCAGGAGCCCCTAGGTCTCCCTGAAGGGCTGCAGCTCTTCTCCCCTTCTTGTTGCCCACAGTGTGGTGAGTGGCGGCAGCGGGGATGTTTCAACCCTGTTTGTGTTACAGTTCTTTCAGTCCTGCCATTCGGTGGGTCCTGGGTTCTTGTCCCACATCTAGGAAGAATGAGGTATGTGGACAACTGGAGGGTGAGCAACATGGAGAGGAGCTTCATTGAGTGACAGAACAGGTCTCAGGAGAACCAAAGTGGGTAGCTCCTTTCTGCAGGTGGGTCATCTCTATGAGCGTCCAGCTCTCAGCAGAGAGGAGGCCCACAATGGGTAGCTCCTTCCCACAGCTGGCTATCTCTATGTCTGGCTGAGTCCGAGGGGGTTTTATGGGCTCAGAAGGGAGAAAGTGCATGCTGATTGGTCTATGGGTGGCTATGGGCGGGCCTGGAAAAAAGCACTGTAAGTTCTCACTCTAGACTGAGGACTCTACCTGGAACTGGTGGCTGGGCCCCCAAGCTCAGGCCATCCATGGGTTGAAGGTGGGGTTTCAACTAGGACCCGTCTTTTTGCCCAAGAGCCTGTCTGCCTCCTCCTGCTGTCAGTGTGCCATTCATGGCACCTGGGCTGTTTGAGCTGAGGGGCATCTGCCAAGCCACCCTCAGCCACCCTCAGCACCCCCTTGGCCTCCCTCCCAAGCTCGTCAGCACCCAAAGTCTGGAGGGGGCTGAGGTGGCAGGGGGCTGGCGTGTCAGCACTGCCCCATGCATGTGCACACACAGTCAGGTCATGACAGTGCCTGGGTTCGGCTTCCACTTTGCTCTGAAATTGGAGCTGGTGCCGGGAGCAGGGAGAGGACAGGGAGTGGGGGCAGGTACTTCCAAACCTGCAAGAGTTCAGGGAGGCCCAGGTCCAGAACTGCAGCTGGGCAGCTGCAGCTGTGCTCAGGAGCATGGAGCTCCTGCCCTGCCAACTCAGTAGGGGACGGGGCTCTCGCCTGTTCCTAGCCCCAGTGGGCTCTGTGGAGCACACAGCCTCAGCCATGCCTCCCCCACTGCAGCTGGTGCTCCCCCAGAGGCTGCTGCAGACAGGCCACTCCTGCCATCCCCATGACCCAAACAGCTTTTCATCACAAGAGTCGTGTTCCCCGTGGGAATACTGCACAACCGTTCCACTTTACAGATGTGAAAACTGATGCTAGAAGAGTCATGATGATCTCAAGTTCACATGACCAATACAAAACAGTCCAAGGATCTCCCTTCCTACCACACGGCCTGTTCTACAGAAAAGAGCACATGGTTGACGTTTCCACCTTTCACAAACGTCCCTTCAGATTCCAGTCTCTTTGGAGTGTGGTTTGTCTGTTCACATCCTGTGAATTCTCTGAGACCCAGCTTCAGTGTTGCTCTCAGGAAGCCTGCCCTGATGTCCTGACCCACACTGATTCTACAATAGAGTCTACGAAACGATCTTGAGTCCCTGCTGGTGCTGGGAGTATCTGTCTTTCATTTCATCCTTACCACAATCCTATGAGTTTCATGTAATTCCCCTCCTCTCCCCACCTTTTTTTCTTCAGGTGAGGAAATTAAAGTCGAGAGACACTAAGCAACTGGCCCAGGCTTCCGTGGCAGAACGAGGATTCAGGTCGACCCTGTCTGACTGTAAACCCCATCCCTTTCCATCACATTGTTACGCCTGCCTACCACAGGCCTGGCCAGCAGGGGCTCTTGAAGTAGAGCTTCTCAAATGCAACTGCACCTGTGCATCATCTTGCTAAGCTGTGGATGCTGATGCAGGACATCTGCGTGGGGGCTGAGATTCTGAGCTTCTAACAAGTCCCCAGGTCATTCCAATGCTGCTGGTCTGAGAAGCACAATGTGAGAAGCAGGAGTTCAGTCAGGGTCCCCCCTCTCATTTTGCAGCAGAAGAAATTGAGGCTGTCAAGTGACTTACTTCAAGCCACATGGCACGTTAGTGGAAGAGGCAGGATACAGACATGGGAATGCTGATTTCCAGTCCAGAGCCTTACCATGTGTGCCAGTTACCAGGCTACTGTCTCTTTGTTCCAACCCCAGCCTTCTACACTTGGCTTTGGATGCTGGGGTTGTGCAATGGACTGAATGTTTGTGTCCCTCCCCAAATTCACGTGTTGAAACCTAATCCTCAGTGGGATGGAATTAGGAGGTGGGGAGGTAATTAGGTCAGGAGGGTGGATCCCTCCCGAGTGGGATCAGTGCCTTTGCAAGAGTCAAGAGAGAGCTTGCCGTCCTCTTGATCCGCGATCCACTGGGTGAGGATACAACAAGAAGATGGCTGTCTGAAAACAAAGAAGGTGGCCTCATCAGACACTAGATCAGCCGGCGCCTTGATTCTGGATTTCTCAGCTTCTGTGACTGTGAAAAATAAATGTTATTTGAGACACCCATTCTGTGGTATTTGTTATAGTAGCTCAAAGAGACTAACGCGGGCTGGGACTATGTAAACCATATTTTCCTGCCCACTGCCCCATGTTAGGATCTGTGCGTGTGCTCAAGGGAGGGGGGAAGAGAGAGAGAGAGAGAGAGATTACTCAGCTACCTGCTACAGAGGGGAGGAGAAATGTCTAGTTTCCTCTTCCAGGGTACATCACCGAGCAACTCTGCCATTGCAGTAGCGTTGCCTCTCTGTAACCACAGCTGGATCCAGTTCGCAGTTTTCCCTGTCCTTGCAGAACCATCCTCATCACCCTCAGCCTCAGAGACACCAGCACCAGCCAACCAGGACCCCTTCCCCGGGGGTTGGGTTCCAGATCCAGAAGAACCGCCTTTGGCACTTACTTTTAATAATTCCAACCTCCTCCCATTGTTCCCCAAACCTGGGAGTGGAGACAGTGTCTTGCACTTGCCACCCCCATGATATTAAGTGTTTAATTCTTGACTTTTCTGCTACTGAGTCGGCAATTTTAACCTCGCTTACATTCCTCTATACTCTTCTGTTAAAACAACTGAGCCTTTACTAACATACTCTATGATCTGTTAATTTAAAAATAAACAAAATATGCCGACTAGACTCTGAATTACTGGAGGGCAGCCACTGGGTCATTGTGATGAGCCCAACCTCTGTCAGAGTGAGAGCCTGGGGTATAGTAGCAAATACACACACACACCCCCCACCGCAGAATAGGGGAAGCTATTACATGCTTTTCCCTTAATGCTAGGTCCATAGAAAGGGCTTATTATTAAACATGTACTAGTTGAATTGAAACTAAATTTTTAGCTTCCTAGAGGTGGTGAGGAATGAAAAAGAGTCCAGGTCTTAGGATAAACAGGACTTGGGCTTCTAACTGTAGTTCTTCCACTTGTTAGGCAAATTGCTTGCACTTCCTTTCCGTTTCCTCCTCTGGAAGCTGGAGTTAATAATCCCTTCCTTCTGGTTGTTGTTAGAAGTAGTGGCAGTGAAAGGCGGACTCCTGCGGTTGGAGCCTCCTTTGGAGAGCTGCCAGGGCACAACATGTTAAAAGGAGATTAAGTCAACGTTTGAGTCAGAACAAGAAGAACAAGAAGCACATGGGGAATTAGGAAGCTTAAGTTGTCCGTGAAGATGAGATAAGTGGGAGATAATTTTCTGATGAAGTACCAATAGGGAGGAAGTTGAGGCCTGAAGGTTTCTCGGAGATTTTGGCTTTATCAGGAGTTTTGGATTTATGAGGAGCCTGGGGTCCACAGAGGGGCCATTCAGTTCATAAACATGAGGACCCTCTAGATGCCAGGCCCTGTGCTGGGCACAAGGGGGCAGAGATGAATGGGACAGGGTTGTTGCTCTCGAAAGCGCCCAGGACATTCAATTCATTCATTCAACCTGCATTCACTGAAGGATTACAGCAGGCCAGGGGCTGGGGATGCAAAGATGAATTAGTGTAGGCTCTGATCTCAGGAATTCAGAATGTAATAAGGGGCAAGTGAGAACAAAAGAATGGCAGGCACCTAAAGCTTGGAGGATGCCCTTCTATCTTTTATTTTTTTTTTCAAGGTAGGGTCTTGCTCTGTCACCCAGGCTAGAATGCAGTGATGCCATCTCGGCTCACTGCAGCTCCAACATCCCGGGCTCAAGTGATCCTTTCGCCTCAGCCTCCCCCAAATGCTAGGATTTCAGACGTGAGTGGCAGCACCTGGCTGATGCCTTGCTATATAAACTGTGGTCTGCTGGCGTTCCCTCTCCAACACAGCCTGTTAACTCACCACTGTTCCATTCGTATCCCTAAAGCTCAGCTGCACCCTGAAAATGAGCTTAGCAGTTGAGAACTTTGGTTCAGGGGACAGACATATCTGGGTTCAAATCCTAGTTCTTCACTCGTTACTCTTGAGCAAGTCTGAGCCAGATTTCATCTCTAAACTTGGATATTATATAATCTCATAAGGTTGCCGTGAGAATTAAACAAGATAATATGTGCAAAGTGCCCAGCACAGTGACTGACACAGGATTAAGTGCTCAATCAATGCTAGTTATTGTTAACTACCTTTCACTAAAGGCTGCTTGTGGGGTGGGTGCTTTGCATACTTTATCTCATTTACTGTTCAGATAATCCTGCAAGGTAAGAATTACTTGTCCTTTTGAGTGTGAATTCATGTCCTGTATCTTGTTTCTGTGGAGGAGTAGAAATTTCCATCTCACTCCCCAGGGGACTGTCTTATCACACAGAGAGGTTTTAGAGAAGAAGGTGAGGGCGGGACCCTCTCTTTTTGTAGGAAATCCTGTCCTTGGCATGCAGAGCTGTTCAACTTTAGTACACAGATCCTCCCATCACCCAGCACTGTTTCTCCCTATTCTGTGCCAACTCGTGCATGACACAGCTGCTGGGAAACCTTCAATGGCCCCATTGCCTACAGAATAAAGCTCCAACTCCTTATCCTGGCATTGAAGACGCTCCAGGTGTGGCCTACCCTACCTTTCCAGCCTTTATTCTAATTCACTCCACCACATGCCCCATGAGCCCAGGGCCAGGGGGACCGCATGTTCTCTGAGCTCTTCCTTGCGGTGGCGCAAGTGACTGGCCTGTTCCCTAAAACTGGAATTCTCTCAATGCTGATAGGGTACCCACTGCTGAATTCTTTCTATACCTGGGGAAACCCCCAAAATTGAGTCTTGGAGGGAGGTAAGAGCCAAAAATAGAAACCAAAGAAGGCCAGATTCTTATCTTCTCAGCCTCCCTTGCTGCTAGATATTTGCTAGCAGAAGCACCTGGCGCAGCAGCTAGAGTGATCACGTGGATGCTGCTGTGGTGAGGGTGAGGGCAGCAGCAGGTTTCCAGAGGCAGCACCAGGCCCAAGTCATAACGTTGGCTCTGCAAGCTGCACAGTCAATGCCCAGTGGCAGCAGCAGGATCTTTATGAGCCTTTTGGCCGCCTTGTTTGAAGTTCTGTGGCCTCTCAGTCTGGTTCTCCAGTCTTCCCAAAGATGCGTGAGATACCCAAGCCCCTTTAACGCATTGCTTTTCAGCGTGAGTATCTGGCATTGGGTTATGTTGCTTGCAAATAAACCTCATTGCTGCTGCATTGGATACTGTGCTGGCAGCTGGGATATAGACATGAATAAGGCTTGATTCCTGCTCTCAAGGACTCTCTGTTTAGCGGTGGTAGTGAGGCAACATTTAAACAAAGTCGCCGTACATGTACCTATTCAACTAACTTTTGAACTTAGGCTTCCAAGAGAATAGTTGGTAAATGTCTCTTCTAGGACCTTAAAAGGTGTCAGACTCTTGGTTAAATCTTTTCTGGAGCAGGAAAAGACCTACAAAGGGAAAGAAATTCTCTACAGAACATGTTTCCCCCACAAAAGACGGCTTTGCAGGGCCATTTCAAATTATGTCAAAGAAATATATTTTGGGGTGAAATACTTCAGTGTCCTTCAGGGCCTGCTATCTGTCATGTGATGCTATACCAGTGTCAGCTTGGAATTTGGTATCTTATAGCTATAAACAGTCTGTGTTGTCAGTCTTATGATCTCTGTTTTAAGTTAGTGCTGGTCAGCTATGCCTAATCTCCAAAGGGAGCAGGTCCGACTCCCTTCCCATCATGGCCTGAACTAGTTTTTCAGGCTTATTTGGGATCTTCTTGGCCAAGGCAGGGGAGGAGGTGGGGTCTGCTCCATCAGTTAAGGGGCTTAGGATTTTACTTTTGGTTTACAGCAACAATGGGGTTAACTGAGGCAGTGGTAAAGATGGAGGTGATGGTGTTGAAGCTGGTGGTGATGTCAATATTGTTGGTGGGCTGCTGCTGATTGGTGGTGAGGGCAGTGCTAGTGATAATGGTGTTAGTAATGATGGTGGTGGTGCTGGTGAGAATGACAAGTAGTAGTGGTTGTGGTTGTGATGGTGGTGGTGATGGTAGAGGAGATGGTGATTATGGTGATGGTGGGATGGTGGCAGCAGTGATGATGATAATGGTGACGGTGTTGATGGTAATAATGATGGTGACAGTTGAGGTGGTGGTAGAAGTGAGGTTGATGGTGGTGATTGTTGGTGGTGTTGGTGGTGGTGATAGCGGTTATGATGGTGGTGAAGGTGGTGATACGTTCATAGGAATCACATTGATGATGATGATCATGGTGAAGGCACAGAAGTGGAAGAAGCATTTGACTCTGGATTTGAGCAGATTTGAGTTCAAATCCTAGCTCCACCATTTACTTGCTCTAATTCCTGGACAAGTTAATTTTTTTTTCTTTGACCCCCAGTTTCCTCATACGTCAAATGAGAGAACTGGATTGAATTCATGAATTTATTCAGTCATCAAACATTTACTGATCATTAGGCAATCAGTGCTGTGTAGCTGCTAGGGATTCAATGAACTTGTAGTTTAATAAAACTATCAGATGGTATAGAAATAGTGGTATGCATAATCAGCATCAAAAACACTAAAACAGAACACAAGACTGAGTCATAAATATTAGTTCTGGAGTTGAGGATGAGTGGTGTGTCACAAGGGTGACCTGACCTTTTAGATCTAGTAAAATCATGTTAGACAGAAGAGGGGGAAAGGCCTCCAGGGAGTCCTACCTGAGCAAAAGCACAGAGGTGTGAAGGAGCACAGAGAGTTGGTGAACCTTTCAGATCGAGTGAAGAGAGGGGTGAGGTAGGAGGGAGACTGAAAACGTTGACTGGCCTCATATGATGGATTTAGCACTTCTCTTTGTTTAGCAGTCTATGATAGTGTACATCTCAGCAAGTTGAGTTTGTGATGTCCTGAAGGCATAAATACAGTTTGCACCTGAAAATAGAATGTCACCCATTGTCAGATAACGTATCTGGGTCTTCCAGAAAGCTCTTGGTGAGACACAAGAACATACCCAAAGTTGGTGCAGCTGTTGATCTCCACTGAAGAGAAAGAGAGAGAGAGCACTCACACTCAACCTTTCAATTTTACGGCTGGCTTGAGATTGTAATCATAGGCATTCAACAGCAAATTAAATTCAACTGTGCCTGTCAGATTTATTTTTCTAACTCAGGAATGGATTCTGGCTAATCCTAGGGAAAAAAGAGTCTGTTGGAAGGATATCAGTAAGTCCCCAAATGTGATGGGATGGCTCAGGAGCCAAATTTCAACAGAAAGTAAGGGAGGCCAGGCACAGCCAAAATCCTGCCCACAAAGGGCCTGCTTAGGAAGAAAATCATTCTGGCATTGCCACCTGGGTACTTGCTGCCAGGCCACTGAGGACCTGACACCAGTCTTCCATAGTCCCTAGTGTAAGGTACATGGATGTGTTTTGGTCAAGTATAGTCTGAAGCAGACATCGGGGCAGCATGACTCAGTGAGTTTGGAGTGCAGACGCATAACTCCACCTGTTACATAACCTATTTGTGTAAGCTCATACTTGGCTCAAAGCCACTATTTTCTGTAAAAGGTATAACTGCCCTGCTAACACTGTACACAGGGCTCAGTGCTGCTGGGCTTGGCATGACTTGCACCCAGAGGGAGAGAGTGAAACTGCTGACCCTGTAAGGGAGAGCTGGCCTTGCGGGCCAGGGAATGCAGTTGTAGTGTGGGAGCGGCAGGAGCCACAGAGCCGGAGCAGGCAGCTAAGATAAAGGTGAGCAGGCAGCCAAGATAAAGGCGAATAGTGTAAGAAAGCCACTGATGAGAAAGCTGCTGATGAGAGAGCTGCAGAGCAAAAGCCATATTTCACCTGCCTATGGCCCCCCAGGTATTCTTTCAGCTATTCACCACCCATCCACCCACTTCCCTCAGACCTCAGCTTGGGGCTGGAACACAACACTTAGTGTGACACCTAGTGACCAGACACCTTTGTGTCACTCTTCTCCCAGGCTTTAAGGGTCAAAGCCTGCAAGAAGCAGCCAATCCGCTATACTCAGTGTGTGCTCATACTTGAGCTGCCAGTGGATGGAGGGGGATTCACTTACCTCCTCAGATTTCCTATTTTCCCATTTGGAGGTTCCCACAATACCGTGTCAACTCGTCGGCTGAAAAACAAGGTGTCTGTGCAATAACACACACCACATGTTGTACCTATTAATACCTCAGGAGAACTAGAAACTAAATTAGAAAAGCTAACCCAGAAGGCTAAATGGCTACAAAATGTAAGAAAAACTGAAATAATCAAAAGGATCAGAACCCAGTTTTAAAGACTTTATTCGAACACAAAGCTGAGAGTAGTCATACGGGTAAGACAGACTCCAAAGGAATGGAGTCGGTGTTCTGAAGCTGAAAAGTTCTAAGGTCTTGTTTACATAGGCAAAAAAACAAACAAAAAAAGTGAAAGGATTACAACATTTTCCACATAAGAATGGTTTATGAATTATAGCAGTTTGAGTAGTTTTTTTCTTTTCCTTTGCCAATTTAAATGAGTATATTTAACATTCCATCTTAGACAATGTGACAGACATGAGGCCATTAAGAGAAGTAAGAGGGACGTTAATCTACAATGAAGATCAACAGTGAAGAGGAAAGGTGTCTTCCCTGGTGCCTGTTAGGCTTTTGTAACATTTTGCAATGCAATGTAGGTAAATAAAAGACTAATCTATAACAGAGGAACAAAGGCTACAGCTGTCTAGGTTATAGCTGCCTAAGTTACAGCTGCCTGTCACATGATTCAGGTCCCATAATCATATTCCTTTAAGGTTCAAAATAATTTAAAGTTCTAACAGATTTGATTTTGATTTACTCATTTGTGCATTTCCCCCTTTTCAGCAAGATCTTTTGAAGAAAGCATTGTAGATGAATTCAATAGTTTGGACTCCTTTTATGTTTAGGAATTTTGGTCCCATGTTATTAGGAAGGCTAATTCCTAGGACATCATGTCCCACAGCTGGAGATTTTGGACAAGTTGACATTGATGGAGTATAGGCTGAATTTAGAGTAACAGGAAGGAGGTGATTTTGTGAGTTGAGTCAGGCTACAGGGCTGTCCCTTTGATTAATGCAATTCTGTAAGCAACCATTATTTTAGTTTTTGTTGTTGATTTTAATCAAGTAGAAAACAAATCATGATAAACTTAATAACCAGAAAAATAACAATTATGTTTATGATTACAATAACAACTTGAAAACTGGAATGAAATAGAGAACTTAGTCCCAAGAGTAACCAAATGTATTAGTCAATCCTCACACTATGGTAAAGGTAGTACCTGAGACTGGGTAATTTATAAACAAAGTAGGTTTAATTGACCCACAGCGCCACCTGGCTGGGGAGGCCTCAGGAAACTTACAATTATGGTGGAAGGGGAAGTAGGCACCTTCTTCACCAGGTGTCAAGAGAGACTGTGAGAGCACAGGAAAGACTACCATTTATAAAACCATCAGATCTCGTGAGATTTCACTCACTATCATGGAACAGCATGGGGGAACTGCCCCCATAATCCAATTACTTCCCTCCCTTAAGGGAATTGGGGATTACAATTTGAAATGAGATTTGGGTGGGGCCACAGAGCCAAGCCCCATCATTAACTAAACAAGTCATTTCAGGGATCAGTTTTTTTTTTTTTTTTTTACATTTTGTAGCCATTTAGCCTTCTGAGTTATCTTTTCTAGTTTAGTTTCTAGTTCCCCTGAATTAATAATAGGTATAACAGGTGGTGTGTCTTATTGCACAGACACCCTGCTTTTCTGCCGACAAGTAATCTAAGGCAATTCTGTTGTCCAGTACTACCTGGGCTAAAGCATTTTTATTGAGCTACAAAACTTTTTGCAGTGTTTTTTCTTTTTTTTCAAGATGGAGTTTCACTCTTGATGCCCAGGCTGGAGCACAATGGCACCATCTTGGCTCACTGCAACCTCTGCCTCCCAGGTTCAAGCAATTCTCTTGCCTCAGCCTCCCGAGTAACTGGGATTACAAGTGTGCACCACCACACCTGGCTAATTTTTGTATTTTTGGTAGAGATGGGGTTTCACCATATTGGCCAGGCTGGTCTTGAACTCCTGACCTCAGGTGATCTGCCCACCTCGGCCTCCCAGAGTGCTGGGATTATAGGCGTGAGCCACCGCGCCTGGCCTACAGTGACTTAAACAATCTGGCTAATAGTGGTGAATAGGTTTTGAATAATATCTCTGTTGACATAAATTCTAGCACTTGGAATCGGTATTCTCAGGATGTTTTCACTTATATTATCATATCTTATTAACATAGACCTTTTAGCTCTATAATGAAGAGAAAAAGGGGGTCCCTCTGTATGTTTGTATAGGGATAAAGGGGTTTACAAAATGTTCCAGCAAGCATAAACCTTCTATTTGTAATCTGTTGAGGCAATGATGTGTCCATCTTTGTGTAGGTGATTCAGACCATATGTCTCACACACACACACACACACACACACACACACCCTGGGGGAGCACAGGGGATACAAGCATGTGCTCACTAATAGATTCATTCATGAAGAATACTGACACCACCAAATTGAACCATGGGTTCTTTTCTTTGCAAGCTTTTCAGAATTTGTTTGTATAATAGCCTATATGCAGGTATTGTTGGCATAGTAAGGACTTATCTTTAACTTTGTTCATATCATCTAGAATGTATTGTTTACCCAGTAGCACATGGATTGAGGAGCTCCCATAATATAGAATGGATTTCTACCATTAAAAACAGGTGACAAATTAAAACAACGGGCAGCAGTATTTGAGTTATAAAGTAGTAAGACTTGGTAAGTTAATCCAGCAAGAGGTCCGTCCAAATAAGTGGTGACTTTAACTTTGGGGACATCTGAGAAGTCAGTGACAGGTGTTGCTAATGGCATATATTGGTCACGAATGAAGCTAGGAATTATATGACAAATCCAACAATCTGATAGATTTTCTCCAGTGGTGATACTTTGGGATACCTTAACCAAAGTGTTATCATGCCATCCTTTGCATTGGGACAGAGGGACAACTATAAGGAAAAATTGGCTAATTTAAGGAAGCTAGTTAAAGTAAACAAAGCAAATGTCCTACTTTACATACGGTGGTAACAATTACCTATCTTCCTAAGACAACAATAATAACAGCTACTGTAAAGGAAGTATAAGCATTCATTTAGGTACAGGACTGGTCTCAAGTCTTGGGAAACCTGAGCATCTCTTGTATTGTTGGTTTTTTGTCCAGGCATTAGCTTAAATTGAAGATCACCGTCTGGTGAAACAGTCCATTCAGGAGGTTTGGCTCTCTTTAGATAAGAGATATAAATCCAGGATTCTATGCCTTTTAATTTAGCAGTACAAAGATTAGAAAGGAGTACTTGGTAGGATCCATTCCACCATTGTTGGAGAGTCCTTTAAAAGATGTTGTTTTCAATGATAAAATCGCCAGGTTGAGGTCTGTGGTTCTTGAGATTTTCATCTCTTGGGAGCTCAATGTGAAATACTTTACCGATTATTTTTAGTTAATTGTTTCATAAGATCATTATAAGTAAATATATCCTCTCTTATTATTAAAGAAGCACAATTTCCAGGAGACAGTTTTGTAAGTCTGTCTAATTTCAAATAGAGATAACTGGTGTATACTGAATAAAGCCAGTTTTAGGTTTAGTAACACCAATGGAAGAGCTTTTGGCCAATGTGTTGGTCTGTTTTGCATTGCTATAAAGGAATACCTGAGACTGGGTAATTTATAAAGAAAAGAGGTTTATTTGGCTCATAGTCGTACAGGCTGTACAAGAAGCTCAGTCGCAGCATCCACTTCTGGTGAAGCCTCAGGAAGCCTACAGTCATGGCAGAAGGTGAAGGGGGAGCAGGTATATGCCACATGGCAACAGAGGAAGCAAAAGAGAGGGAGGAGGTGCCAGGCTCATTTAAACAACCAGCTTCGACTGGGTGTGGTGGCTCACACCTGTAATCCCAGCACTTTGAGAGGCTGAGGCGGGTGGATCGCTTGAGTTTGAGACCAGCCTGGCCAACATGGTGAAACCCTGTCTCTACTAAAAATACAAAAATAAGCTAGACATGGTGGCATGTACCTGTAGTCCCAGCTACTCAGGAGGCTGAGGCAGGAGAATCACTTGAACCCAGGAGGTAAAGGTTGGGTTCCAGCCTGGGTGACAGAGTGAGACTCTGTCTCAAAAAACAAACAAAAAAGCCAGCTCTCATGTGAACTCGTTACCATGAGGAAAGCACCAAGGAATCTGCCCCTAAGACCCAAACACCTACCACCAGGCCCTACCTCCAACACCGGGGATCACATTTCAACATGAGATTTGGAGGGAACAAATATCCAAACTCTATCAGCCAAAGAATTTTAAAAGCCTTCATTAATTTTGTTATCTGGGTTTTTATTATTTCATTTGTGTGTTTCACTAATGCAGATAGCTAGGGTGACAAACGCAATGGAAATGTTGAAGAATAGGCCAGATTCTACGTACTGATTGAATAATTTGTCCAGTTGAAGTGAGTGTCTCTGTCGCTATGAAGTTCCAGAGGAACTCCCAGGTCGGAATAATCTTCTTAAAGAGAATTTTACTTACTGCTAACGCTGTTGCTCTTTTGCATGGAAATACCTCTCTCAATGAGAAAACATGCAGATCATTACCAGAACATATCTGCAGTCCTGTAAAGGTGGCTGCTGGATAAAATCCATTTGCCATATTTCAGAGGGAGACTTGGGTAAAGGAAAATGTCTTTGGGAGCCATGTAATGGTTTTCCCTGACTGTACCCTGTGCAAATATGACAAGAGTTGTATGCCTTATGAGCTATACTCAGAGAAGCCTTTCAATAATATTGTTTTCCCCAAGCAACCATTCTATCAGGACTCTAGCGAGTTAGATCATATACACAAGTGAAAAATAATTGTAATTCAGCTGGAACTATGGGCAAGTCATTTGACCCATACCCTATCTCATGTTTTGAGGAGTATATTTCCCCTTTTTGTTTCCCAGCCTTTTTGTTTTGATTTTGGGGTTCTGACTTGAGCTAATTTTTTCTCAAATCAGGTGCATCCTTAAAAGTTAACATAGGTTGTTTTTTGTTTGTTTGTTTGTTTGGATGTGTTTAGAGAAGTTCTCGTTGTTACTTCATCAGCTTGCTGATTTCCTCTGCTTTCTGGAGTATCTGATTTGGAATTATCTGGAACTTTACTAATGGCCAGTGACTGTGGTAATAATATGGCGTCTAGTGTTGTGAAATAAGATGGCCACTTTTTATGGATTGATCCAGAGAGGTTAAGATCCCTTTTTGTTTCTATAACCTTTCAAAATCATGGGCTACTCTAAAAGCATATCTACTGTCTGTATAAATATCAGTGGATATTTCTTTTGCCAACTGACAGACCCTAATTAATGCTATTAATTCTGCTTGCTGAGCTGAGATGGCTTCCAGAAGACAGGCACTTTCCATTTCTTCAGCCACTGTAGTGTAATGTGCTCAGGAGATTCTAGATTCATCCTTCAAGTAAGATCTATCTGTAAACTAAACAACATCAGCATTTGTAAGGGGGAGTGTCTTGTAGGTCTGACCTGAGAGAAAGAAATTGATCAGCTGTGGTTAGGCAGTCATGTGGCATTTCATCTGAAATTGAAGGCAAAAGAGTTGCAGGGTTTCAGTCATTACACTAGAGATGGTGATATGAGATGCTGACAGAAGCAGGACCTCATATGAAGCCAGTCTCTAACCAAGTAAAGTCGAGTGTGATGTGAATTCAGCAATGCTTCCACAGAATGAGGGACAAAGATAGTAAGGGGTGTTTCCATTATAATTTCTTCAGTTGTCTTAATACAGCAATGGCTGTTATGGCTCTCATAGGAGGTGGCAATCCTCTTGCCACAGGGTCTAATTGTTGGCTATGATACTCTATGGGTCTGTTTTCATCTCTGTGTTTTTGAATTAGGTCCCTGAAAACATTTCCATCACTTTTATGTACAAATAAGGAAAATGGAAGGTTATAATTTGGATGTCCCAAGGCTGGGGCATTAACATTTTTTTTTTTGAGATGGAGTTTCACCCTGTCACCCAGGGTGGAGCGCAGTTGTGTGATCTTGGCTCACTGCAATCTCCACCTCCTGGGTTCAAGTGATTCTCCTACCTCAGCCTCCTGAGAAGCTGGGATTACAGGCATGTGCCAGCACACCCAGCTAATTTTTTTGTAGTTTTGGTAGAGATGAGGTTTCGCCATGTTGACCAGTAGGCTGGTCCTAAACTCAAGACCTCAAGTGCTGGTATTACACCTCTGCCTCCCAAAGTGCTGGTATTACAAGTGTGAGCCACTGCACCCAGCCAACAAGATCATTTTTGATCATGTATAACATTAGCTCATTTTCTTCTGTCCCATCTAGAGGGTCAGATAAGCACTGGGCTTTTGAAGAAGTTTGGAATGTAATTTCTGCAATATCCTTTTCGTCTCCAAAACCCTCTTAATGGTTTCTTTGTTTCTTGGTTCTTGATGGAAGAAAAGCTAAAATTCCTTTAAATCTATCTGGAATAATAGAAAATCCTTCCTTGGATATTAGGTAGCCTAGGTACTTCATTTGTTTTTGACAAAATTGAAGCTTTTCTTTTCTTTCTTTTTTTTTTTTAATAAAGATGGGGTTTCACCATATTGGTCAGGCTGGTCTTGAACTCCTGACCTCAGGTGATCAGCCTGCCTCAGCCTCCCAAAGTGCTAGGACTACAGGCGTGAGCCACCGTGCCCAGCTCTGAAGCTTTTCTTTAGAAACTTTATTAGTCCATCTTCACACTGATGATAAAGACATACCTGAAAGTGGGCAATTTACAAAAGAAAGGTTTAATAGACTCACAGTTCCACATGACTGGGGAGGCCTCACAATTGTGGCAGAAGGCAAGGAGGAGCAAGTCACGTCTTACATGGAACGCAGCAGGCAAAGAGAGAGAGAGCTTGTGCAGGGAAATTCCTGTTTTTAAAACTGTCGGATCTCGTGAGACTTATTCACTGACACAAGAACAGCATGGGAAAGACCTGCCCTCACGATTCAGTTACCTCCCACTGGGTCACTTCCACAACATGAGGGCATTATGGGAGCTACAACATGAGATTTGGGTGGGGACACAGAGCCAAACCATATCAGTAACCTTATGACCCTTTAGGACCAATTGTTCTACCAGGTATATTCCATTTGCTGTGGAAGCTTGTTTGTTCTCTGAGCAAAGAAGTAAATTATCTATGTATTGTATTAAACAGACTTCTCAGCTGGGCATGGTGGCTTATGCCTGTAATCCCAGCATTTTGGAGGCCGAGGTGGACAGATTACTTGAGGCCAGGAGTTCGAGACCAGCCTGGCCTTTAGTAGAGATGGGGATTTCTATAGTAGAGACGGGGTTTATTCTCTACTAAAGAAACCCTGTCTCAACTAAAAATACAAAAATTAGCTGGGCATGGCGGCACATGCCTGTAATCCCAGCTACTTGGGAGGCTGACGTATGAGAATCATTTGAACCTGGGGGGCGGAGGTTGCAGTGAGCTGAGATCATACCACTGCCCTCTAGCTTGGGCTATAGAGTGAGACTCTGTCAAAAAAAAAAAAAAAAAAAAAAAAGACAGACTTCTCTATGAAGTCAACATCTGAAAGGTCTGTTCTTAATATTTGTGAAAAGTAAGTCAGGTTTTCAGTGTATCCTTGGGGCATGAGTGAAGGCAAAGAGAAATGAACTGTATCTACAAGGATGAGCACTAATGAATGCTAAAGAATGCACTGCATAAGTCTATGACTGTAAAAAAAAATCTGCATTTGATGGAATAGCTGTGAGAGATGTATGAGGATTAGGCACTACTGCATTCTGTGGAATTACTATGTTGTTTCCTCTTCTTAAATCCTGTACAAACCTTCCTTCTTTACCCTTTGGTTTTCTTTCTTCTCTTTCTCTCTCTCTCTCTTTCTTTCTTTCATCTTTCTTTCCCTCTCTCCCTCCCTCCCTCCCTCCCTTTCCTTCCTTCCATTCTTTCCTTTTGTTTTGCCATGTTGCCCAGGCTGGTCTCAAACTCCTGGGCTCAGGAGATCCTTCTGCCTCAGCCTCCCAAAGTGCTGGAATTGCCTGAGCCACTGCACCTTGCCCCATTTGGTTTTCTTACCAGAAGGATTGGTATATTGCAAGGGCTTGTACACGGAATGATCAATCCTCTTTCTTTTTTTCTTTTTTCTTTTTTTTTTTTGAGATGGAGTCTCACTCTGTCGCCCAAGCTGGAGTGCAGTGGACTCTGTTGCTCAGGCTGGAGTGCAGTGGCATGATCTTGGCTTACTGCAACCTCCGCCTCCCAGGTTCAAGTGATTCTCCTGCCTCAGCCTCCTGAGTAGCTAGGATTACAGGTGCACACCCCCATGTCTGGCTAATTTTTGTATTTTTAGTAGAAACAGGGTTTCACCAGGTTGGCCAGGCTGTACTCAAACTCTTGACCTCAAGTGATCTGCCCACCTTGGCTTCCCAAAAGTGCTGGGATTATAGGCATGAGCCACCGTGTCCAGTGATCACTCCTCTTTCTATATAATCTCACTTTACAGGTTTTATTCCTTCTAGGGCCACAGTTCTCAAGGAATATTGTTTGATATTTGGAAGTGATTTTGATGACTCTATTTAAATTTTTAGTGGAGCAGCTGAAATAATAGTTCCTATATCAGTGGAAGACTTAGACCACTATTGATCAGGTACCACTGAGGAAGGAGACCCTTAATCCTCTTCAGCTTCTAAGGCCATTTCCCTTTCAGCCTTCTACATTGCATCTCAAAAGGAGAATTTAGAGGTCAGCCAGAGGAGGGACTGGTTGGTGCTGCTGGCCAGGTTGAGGATAAGACCCCTGTTGCCTGCCTCAGCCTCCCAAAGTGCTAAGATTACAGGCATGAGCCACCACGCCCAGCCAGAAGTCTCTTGCTATTCGATGAACGGGGGCTGATAAAACCAAAAGGAAAACATGGATTTCCTTGTAAGGGACCTAGTTGAAAAGTTACGGGTTGGCCGGGCGCGGTGGCTCACGCCTATAATCCTAGCACTTTGGGAGGCTGAGGTGGGTGGATCACCTGAGGTCAGGAGTTCAAGACCAACCTGGCCATCAGGGTGAAACCCCATCTTTGAAAAAAAAAAAAAAAGAAAAGTTACAGGTTGAGACTTCTATGCTGATACAGGAGTATCTGTGACAGCCACTATTTGGACCAAGGTTTTACTTCAAAGAATGGGGCCTTGTAATAAGGTAGATTTACTACAGATAAAGTTGCTCTAGTGTCACTGAGGGCTTGGGATTGTTCTCCGCTTAAAATAATTTCCATTCTTTCCAGAGTGTCAGTAAGGAAAAAGGAAAGGTCCCTTTAAGTTCCTCGGAGCACCCCTATTCTATCTTTTCCTCCTTGGTCTGTTGTTGTTCCTCTTCTGCTTTAGTTTTCTGCAATCTTTTTTTTAAGCGGCCAATTCTTTTGCTGTAATTGTATATTGGAGGGTTAGATCTGTTCAAAGATTTGTTAGGATATTTCAACAGTTTAGACTGAGTGGATAATTTAGTTGAAAATTCATAATATTAGCTTTATTCTTTGGCCTTTTTTCTTCTTTAAAGTACAAGACAACTAGTCAGCAGGGTTAACCAAATTGTGAGTTTGAGAAATGCCCCAACTAGGGCATTATCCCTTTACTATTAGTGCTGATACTTTATCCACCCTTTTATAAAATCGGAGTTGAGGAGAGTATCATTCTGATGATTCACATAGCTTGCCTCAGATAAGCCTGACTGGTGCCTAAAAGTCTTTTCAAACCTTTCAAAGCATGACACGACTGACTCATCGCATTTTGCTGACATTGTTGTGTTTTGTTTCAGCTGACCACCTTTTGGAAGATGAAAGGCATGGCTGCATGCAGAGCCCTTGCAGTTTCACAGGCATTCCTGCAGTCTTCTTATGAACAGTGATGGAAATCCTCTAGGGGGTTTCTCCAGTGGGCTTTATCTAGCTAATCTTTGGCCTCACTTTCTGAAACTAACATGTGGACTAGTTGATAACAATCAGAAAACCAAGGTTATAAGCTTAAACATTTAGTTCAAATTCCCTGGCAAAACCGGTAGGGTCCTGATGGGGGTCAGGAAGTTCCTTAATTATGCCTTTAAGTTCTGCCTTTGATCATGGTTGTAAAGCTAAGGCAGATTCTCCCCTACCAGACACTGGCTGTTTGTTGAACAGAGCCAGAACAACAAGGGCAGGAGGAGGTGGAGGAAGGAAAAGAAGGGTAAGGAGGAAGGAAAGGCAGGTCAAGGCGAAGCTTCTGAGGGAGAAGGAGAAGATTCAGCAGCCTTTTAAAAGTCAGAAATTGTTTGACAATCTTTTTTCTTCCTGCAAAGAAATAACTTTATCAGAGCCTCTTTTAGACACCTTCAAATACCACTGGAAATAACTCTCCCAATTACTCTACTTTATCCTAGAGCAAGCTTTTTCTAATTGAGCATGCAAATACATTAGTTTAAGCATTTCAAAGGTACTCCATTTTGGTCATTGCAATTTTGTTTGTTTGTTTTTTTTTGTGTGTGAGTTATGTGAGACCATTTTTCTAAATAAGGACAAGAGATAATATAAGTATGGTTCATGAGTCCAGCTGGAGTCTCAAAAGTTGAATCTCTCTTTAAGGAAGACTTGGTATTAGATGGCAGATTGTCTGTTATTTGTATTCTCCTCTTAAGGGACCAAAAGCTGAAAGGGAAAGATATTTTTAATCATGTGTACTGCTTATGGGAATGACTTCCCTCAGGGGTCACCCTTAGGTTGATTCTTCCCTCTTATGTGTCTTGGTAAAACCCAGGAATCCCAGGCACTTAAAGCACTGGGAGATGAGTTCCTTGGGTGTGCCCATCAATTTAAGTTTGTTCTTCTTTGGGGACTCCCTAAGGAACCATTTCTCATCATAAGCAATAAACTCTGACACTCTTATGAGACCTTAGTTGCTTAAGGTGCCTTTTGGCCAGAAGGAACTGTGTCCTGCATCTTTGTGACTTACCATGTCCTCATAAAGGTCTTTTATAAATTTTTCTATTCCTTCTTTTTCTATAAGAAGAATCTAAATGTGGCAGTTTGAACTGACATTCAAAGTCTAGCCAGCTTAACATCACAGTTTTGCTGAAGCCACAGACATTTACTACCTGTCAAAGAGAAACTGCTTTCTCTTTAACCAAATTTCAATTGCGAGAAAAGTTCACAAATTGTATTAGTCTATTCTCACATCTCTATGAAGAAATACCTGAGACTGGGTAATTTATAAAGAAAAAAGGTTTAATTGACTTACAGTTCTCTATGGCTGGGGAGGCCTCAGGAAACTTACAATCGTGGCAGAAGGGGAAGCAGACGTCTTCTTCACCAGGTGGCAGGAGAGTGTGAGAGCACAGGAAAGACTGCTATTTATAAAACCATCAGATCTCGTGATGGTTTTACTCACTATCATGAGTAAATTCACTCATTGTCATGAAAACAGCATGGGGGAACCACCCTCCATGATTCAATTATCTCCATCTGGTCCCACACTTGGCACATGGGGATTATCATAAAGCAAGAAGAGGTCTGGGTGGGAACACAGAGGCAAACCGTATCACAAATTTTAGCAAGCAAGATACAAAACTTTAAATTCGAGGAGGAGTAAAACAACAAACCTGCATGTAGCAAAATCTCTGAATAGGTAACAAACAGAACCCCTACCTTAAAGCTTTAAAGTTGAGCTTCAATTCCATCCCCATCAAGCATGGAATCAGTTCACTTAAATAATGACTGAATTCACCTAAGCCAGGGAGAACCGAAACCCAAGAGGGACTCTGCCAAGAACTTTTGCAAACTCTGGCAAAATTGGTTGGATAGAAACAGTGTGTGCAGGTACCAGAGCCCTGATCTGTCTGTGAAGCATCAGGTGTCAATGGAAAGAGACCACTTTGGGTCCCATCTGCATCATCAGAATGTCAACGAGAAATAATCAAAAGGATCAGATCTAGTTTAAAAGTGTGAATTCAAGTGCAAAGCTGAGCATGACCATCTGGGAAACAGAGACTCTAAAGGAATGGGGCCAGTGGGGCTCCTTTCCTTATGAGAACGGGGCCACTTTTCCTAAGCTGAAAAGTCAAGGTCTTATTTAGGTAGGCAGAAAACAAAGAAATTAGCAGGCATACAACATTTTTCATACAAGACTGGTTTATGGGTTACAGAAATGTGTGACAAGTAATAGCTTGTTTTATTTTGCTTTTACAATTTAAATGAGTATATTTAACATCTCATTTAGACAATGCGATAGTTGTGAGATCTTTGTGTAAGAGAAGTCAAAGGGAAGGTAATCTATGATGAAGCTCAACAGTGAAGAGGAAAGGGTCTTCTCTGGTGCACTCTAGTTGTTTTTTTTTTTTTTTTTTTAATAATGTTTTACAACACAAGTTTGGTAAAGAAAAGGCTAATCTGTAACAGAAGAACAAAGATTACAGCTGCTAGGTTACAGCTTCCTAAGTTACAGCAGCCTATCACATGATTCAGGCCCCCTAATATTATTCCTTCAAGGCTCAAAATAAAATTCCAACAGTTTTGACTTTGAATTACTTATTTTTACAATTGGAAATTTATCCAGATGCTGAGCAGCTGTTGGATTTTTAATATTCATCTTCATTAATTTCATACTGAAATCACAAGGCAATTTAGATGAGACAGATTATTATTATTCACTTAAAAAGTAAAGAATTATCACTTGGCTCCCTCCATCCTAATTCTTACCCCTGAGGTGACACAATGACAGAAAAATCTCCTATGCATAAAAAGTCATATCTAGGAGAGGAATAAACTTAAAAAGAATTTTCTCTGCTTGTAAAGCGGAAGGAGCTGTCCTCTGCCACTCCTGGAAGGATCTCCTTGGAAACAATAGAACTTGAGTCCTTATTACAGCACTTTGGCATGTAAGTCAGCCTTTTTAGGAGCTAGGAAAACTTAGTCTCCATTATCCCTTGAAATGTAAACACATTCCTGCAGAATTAGATAAATGTCTTCGGAGTTCTCTCACTATCTATATAATTGCAAATAATTTTAAGACTTGCTCTTGTGAGTCCTAGGTTTCAGGAAAATTTGCTCAGAAATCACTAACTGTACAGAAACACAAAAATATTTTATCTATACTCTACAGCAACCAAGGTGACAAATGTCCACCATATCCCAAAACATTCATGGCACCCATATGGTGCCAGGCTCTGTGCTAAGCACTAGGGATAGGCAAGGACTAAGCCAGGATCCCTGCCCTTAAGGAGCCCTCAGCTTTAAGTGAAGGGCAGACATTGCTGTAGATCCAGTTTAAGTACCAGCTTGTAACTACTCAGCCCACTTGCCTTGCTTCTTGGCCTGAGGGGCCTTAGTGATAACTCCCACCTGGTAATGGTCTTAAAGCTGGGATGCTATTGCCACAGACTGAGGAACCCAACCCCATGTCAGTGACAGTTGATGAGGAGAGACTATTGGGCATCTTCTTCCAGAAGAGCCTGGTTTCACCACAATTGATGACTTTCTTTGAATGATGACCTTTCTCCTTAATCCGCTTCTTCAACTCTGCTGGAAATGTGGCGGCAGCTTCTTCATCGGCAGAGGCAGCCTCTCCAGTAATTTTTATATTCCTCAGTCCAAACCCATTCCTGAATCTGTGTAACTGTCCCTCACTTGCAGTAAATGGCCTGGCGTCGCTCATTTCAGGAGATCACTTGCTGAAGTCTTTGTATAGGCCATGCTTTCTGGTACAGCAAATTGCCATCAGTGGGAACACATTTCTGTTCATGTCTTCCATCCACAAATTTAATGCATTTTCCATCTTAACTAAGCACTTACCATGCGCTGTAGCTTATCTTTTGCAATTTAAGGTGTGACAGCAAAACCACCACAATTTTCTCTTTCCTCCTTCTCAGTTTCATGAATAGATTTGTTCTTACCAAAGATTTTAGCAACCTTTGCATATTTTTTTTTCTTTCCTTACGATATTGAGAACTTTCGCCTTTTCACTTAAAGGAAGCACTCTCCTCACAGGTCTCCCTGAAGCCACTGTGCCCACTCCAATTCATCCTCCAGGTGGCACCAGGAGTTCTTTTAAAATAGAGTGTGTGATGCCAACCCCCTCGTTTCCTGTTGCTCTTAGACAGACCAGGCCTGTGAGCCCCTAAATAGTCTGCCTCCTGCCCCACCAGCCTGGCCGGTGTCCACTTGCGCCTCCTCTTTCTCTCCATGCTCCACCATCTGATCTTCTTTCAATATCTCAAACAGTTCAGATTTCTTCAGTCTCGGGGCCTGTGTACGTGTCATTCTCTCATTTAGACATTCTTCAGAACTCAGCTCAAAAGTTACTTCTCCAAGGAAGCCTTTCCTGCCATTGCCTACATTAGAACTGGCCCCTCTGTTATTTGCTTTTAAGGCCCTGATATGGTTTGGCTGTGTCCCACCCAAATCTCATATTCGAGATGAGAGCAGCATGGAGGAAACTGTCCCCATGATCCAATTACCTCCCACAACACATAATTGGATCACAGGGACAGTTTCCTCCATGCTGTTCTCATGATAGTGACTAAGTTCTCATGAGATCCAGTGGTTTTATAAGGGGCTCTTCCCACTTCACTTGTCTGCCCCCTCCACCTGCCACCATGTAACACATGCCTTTCACCTTCCACCATGATTGTGAGGCCTCCCCAGCCACATGGAACTGTGAGTCCATTAAACCTCTTTTTCTTTATAAATTTCCCAGTCTCGGGTATGTCTTCATCACAGTGTGAAAATGGGTGAATACAGTAAACTGGTACCAGATAGCGGGATGCTGCTGTAAAGATATCAAAAAATGTTGAAGCAACTTTGGAACTGGGTAACAGACAGCAGTTGGAACCATTTGCAGGGCTCAGAAGAAGATAGGAAAATGTGGGAAAGTTTGGAACTTCCTAGAGACTTGTTGAATAGCTTTGACAAAAATACTAATAATGATATGAACAATGAAATTCAGGTTGAGGTGGTCTCAGATGGAGATGAGGAACATGTTGGGAACTGGAGTAAAGATGATTCTTGCCATGTTTTAGTAAACAGACTGGTGGCATTTTGCCCCTGCCCTAGAGATTTGTGGAACTTTGAACTTGAGGGAGATGATTTAGTGTATCTGGTGGAAAAAAGTTCTAAGCAGCAAAGCATTCAAGAGGTGACTTGGGTGTTATTAAAAGCATTCAGTTTTAAAAGGGAACTAGAGCATAAAAGTTCAGAAAAATTACAGATTGCTAATACGATAGAAAAGAAAAACCCATTTTCTGAGGAGAAGTCAAGCTGGCTGCAGAAATTTGCATGTTACGAGTACCCCAATGTTAATCGCCAAGGCAATGAGGAAGATGTCTCCAGGGCATGTCAGAAACCTTTGCAGCAGCCCCTCCCATCACAGGCTCAGAGGCCTAAGAGGAAAAAATGGTCTCCTGAGCCAGGCCCAATACCCCACTTCTGTGTGTAGTCTAGGGACTTGGTGCCATGTATCCCAGCTGCTTTAGCCATGGTTAACAGGGGCCAAGGCACAACTCAGGCCATGGCTTCAGAGAGTGAAAGCCCCAAGCCTTAGCAGCTTTCATGTGGTGTGGAGCCTGTAGGTACACAGAAGTCAAGAATTGAGGTTTGGGAACCTCTGCCTAGAATTCAGAGGATGTATGGAAACACCTGGATATCCAGGCAGAAATTTACTGCAAGGGTGGGGCCCTCATAGAGAACCTCTGCTAGGATAGTAGTTCTCAGTGCCCTTCCACACAGAGTCTCTAGTGGGGCTCTGCATAGCAGAACTGTGAGAAGAAAGCCACCATCCTCCAGACCCCAGAATGATAAATCCACTGACAGCTTGCACCACACACCTTGCAAAGCTGCAGACACTCAACCCCAGCCCATGAAAGCAGTCGGGAGGGAGGCTGTACCCTGTAAAGCCACATGAGCGGAGCTGCCCAAGACCATGGGAACCCACCTCTTGCATCAGCATGACCTGGATGTGAGACACGGAGTGAAAGGAGATCATTTTGGAGCTTTAAGATTTGACTGCCCTACTGGATTTTGGACTTGCATGGGGCCTTTAGCCCCTTCCTTTTGGCAAATTTCTCCCATTTGGAATGGGTATATTTATGCAACGCCTGTACCCCCCATTGTGTCTAGGAAGTAACTAACTTGATTTTGACTTTACAGGCTCATAGGAGGAAGGGACTTGCCTTGTCTCAGGTGAGACTTTATGGACTTTTGTTTTGTTTCTTGAGATGGAGTCTTGCTCTGTCACCCAGGCTGGAGTACAGTGGTGTAATCTTGGCTTACTGCAATCTGTGCCTCCCAGATTCATGTGATTCTCCTGCCTCAGCCTCCTGAGTAGCTGGAACTACAGGTGCATGCCACCACACATGACTAATTTTTGTATCTTTAGTAGAGTTGGGGTTTCACTATGTTGGCCAAGCTGGTCTTGAACTCCTGACTGCCTTGTCTCAGAAGGACTTTTGCCTATGAACTTTTGAGTTAATCCTGAAATGAGTTAAAACTCTGGGGTACTGTTGGGAAGGTATAATTGGTTTTGAAATGTGAGGACATGAGATCTGGCAGGGGCCAGGAGCAGAAAGATATGGTTTGACTGTGTCCTCACCCAAATCTCATCTTGACTTGTAGCTCCCATAATTCCCACATGTTGTGGGAGGGACCAGTGGGAGATCACTGGATCGTGGGGCAGATTCCCCCGTGTTGTTCTCATGATAGTGAGTGAGTTCTCTCAAGATCTGATGATTTTATAAGGGGCTCTTCCTCCTTGGGTTTGTCTGCCCTCTCTCTCTCTTGCTGCTGCCATGTTAGACATGCCGTTCACCTTCTGCCATACTTGTGAGGCTTCCCCAGCCACATGCAACTGGGAGTCCATTAAAGCTTTTTCTTTCTGAATGACTCAGTCTCAGATATGTCTTTATTAACAGTGTGAAAATGGACTAATACAGGCCCCATTTACATTTTCTTCATTGAATGTATCTGTTTGAAAGTATATATTTTCACAATTATTTGAATAAGACCCATTTCAGCCAGGCACAGTGGCTCATGCCTGTCATCCCAATACTTTGGGATACGGTCCAGCCCTACAGGGTCCTGTGTGTCCCTCTCTACAGGTGTGGAGATGAGAAACCATGAAAATAAAGACACAAGACACAGAGACAGAGAAAAGAGAGTTTGGGCCCAGGGGTCCACTGCCAACCAAGGCGTGGAGTCCAGCAGTGGCCCTGAGTACCTGGACACTCTGACTTTTATTGAATGCAAAGCAGGGGCAGGGTAAGGTAGGGTGAGGTAACGGTGGTCAGTGATAGGGTCAGGTAAATCACGTGTCTTGCAGACAGGAGCTCAGGATTTTCAAGAAGCAGAGGCCAGGAGGAAACCTAATGCGTCAGCACTTTTTTCATATTTGTCAAGAATATCAAGGATGTTAACATTTTTGTTACTACGACTAATTCTTATCTTAGAAGAAAGAGAGGAACCAGGTGCAGAAGCAGAATATGAAAGTAGACAGGGACCGTGACCGCAGCAGCACACCATCACATAGAGACAGCTAAGCCCCCGGATGCCTGCGGGCCTCCCTGACAGCCACCAGGCCTACTGCAAGAGCTTGGAAGAGAGGAGTTTTCTCCTGACTCCTCCGAGGAAGGAGATGTCTCAGCCATTTTGGACATCTCCTTCCCTAGCTGGTTAAACAGCGGGCGCTTTCACAGCGCTGGCGCTGCCGCACAGCCGAGGCGCCCTCCAGCAGCCCTTATGCAGGCGTGACAGAGGGCTTAGAGCATCTTGCCTTAGGGTCACCTCTATCCCAATGCCACTTCAGTTCCATACTTCATGACCTGAGACTTATTAGTAAAATTAAAGATTATATGATCGTATATATGTATATATTTATGATTACACGTGAATAGCTATGTGATTATTTATGATTATATATAGGAAAAACTATGTAACTATATCTCTAATTCTTTTCAAGTTCAATATTTTTATGAGCGCAGACTGAGGCCTCAGACCCTTGCCTCGGCTCTTGCAGGGTTCCCCCCAACACTTTGGGAGGTTGAGGTGGGTGGATCACTTGAGCCCAGGAGATTGAGACCTGCCTGGGCGACACTGTGAAACCTCATCTGTACAAAAAAATACAAATAATTAGCCAGGTGTGTGGTGGTGCCTGCCTGTAGTCCCAGCTACCCAGGAGGCTGAGGTGGGAGGATGAGCCTGGGAGGCTGAGACTGCAGTGAGATATGATTGCACCACTGCACTTCCACCTGGGCAACAGAGACCTTGTCTCAAAAAAAAAAAAAAAAAAAAAGACCCATCTCTGCCTCCAAATTCTAAGCTCCTCGAGGCTAAGGATGGCTCTGTTTTGCTTGCCATGGATTCCAGTCCAAGTAGAGTCTGGCACAAAGTAGGCACCTGGACTGCTCCCTCCATGAAAGGGGAGGGGTGGAGTGGGGTTCCTGAGAAATCTCCAGTTCTGAAACACGTAAGTCTCGGCCCCGGGTAAGGTGTCATGGGCTATTGCAAGCAATGGGAATTGTAGCTTTGGTTGGAATTATAGCTCAATGTGGGCACTCTGGTGGCCTCTCACTGTCTGTCACTTGAGTATATCTTTTATTAGTGAAATAGGAGGATACATTTACTAGGATTAAATCAATTCAGACTGATTTCACCAAATCATTGAGCTCTTGGGGTGAAAAATGGACGCTCTTCCTATGAGGCCACAAGGTGGCAGCACAGAGCAGCAAGTCAAAGAGCGCCCAGCTTAGCTCCCTTCTGGAGGGGAATGGATGAGGACACTGGGCTAATCTCCTGGGGCAGGAACTAAGAAACCTGGGCTCTTCGGCTTTAGCAAGGATGCCAAGAGACAATTAGCTACCTGTGACCCCACTTACCTACCCCTACAGTTGGAATAATGGAATTATTCCATTCCTACTTCCCTTTCCATTCATTCATTCATTTATTCATCTTTGAGCAAACATCCAGAGACCTTTAGGTCCTGGCTGGGCACCGGGGACAGTGAGTACAACCAGCCCTGCCCCTCCACAGTGTGGGAAGTGCTCTGACTGATCACTGGGCAAGGCGTGAGAGTCGAGAGTCACAAGGCAGGGCAGGAGGAGGCTTGGGTGTGGCAGGGCGTGGGTGGAAGCCCAGGGAGATCCCACAGAGGGGCGGGGTGGGGCGGGGTGCTGGTATAGGCAGCAGAGGCTGCTGTGCAGGCAGGGAAGAGGGAGAGAAGCCACAGGTGGTGGCTCAGGCTGGCTGCAGTCCGAAGGGGAGGAGAGGGAGGTGGGAGAGGGGCTGGAAAGGTAGCAGGAGCCAGGTCACAGAAACCCTCAGGTTAAGGTGCTTGGCCTGTTTCCTGTGGAAGGTGTGAGGTCCCTGAAGAACTATGTTGAGACTTTGTGAGGAGAGAGGGAGACAGACCTTCAGCACTGAGCCGGGAGACCAGCAAGAAGATGAGGTTACTGCGTCATCAGTCCTGGGCTAAGTAGTTGGCACCTGGAAGCAAAAATGTTAGAAACTAGAGCCTTCCTGGGGGTTTTCTGTAACACAGAGGCTACTTGTGCAAGATCAAATGGTAAACACTCTGTGTGTATGTGCACACTTGTTGTGTATGAACATGTGATGGATGGATGGCCCCCATCTTTCCCTCTGGTAGCCGGTGGCTGCGCTAGTGTGTCCAGGGAAGAGCAGAGCAAAGCCCTTCCTCCCTGCTCATCAGAGGTGCCCCAGGCTTGAACACTGGGGTAAGTAAATGCAGGACAGACAAGCATGCTTACTGCCAGGGAAGAGAAACTGGGCCTTGGGAAGGGACTTGGGTCTGACCCCCAACTCCACCTTGAACTAGCTGGGAGACCTTAGGCGAGACTCTGCACCTCTCTGAGCCTCAGTTTCCTCTTCTATTTCATGAGGAAATTGAATCTACTTCATGAATTGTTGAGAAGCACCCAACCCATGGTAGATCTCTAAATATGGGTAGTTTCCCACCCCTTCATTCTCCCCCACCCTCACCCTCTCTAACGATACTGGCAGCCAGCCAGGTGGTGACTCAGGGAGACTGACTAATGCAACTCAGCTCTGAGGCGTGATGTTCAAATCAGCCCAACAGAATGGCCTGACCTTCACTGGGCCATGATAGGGAGGTTTGGAGCTCTGTAAGCTCCTTGGGACTCTGGTCTTCCAGGAGTCTGGTGCTGGGCTTTGCACCCTCTCCCCCAACCCTAAGAGCTTTTGGAGAATTATTTTCAAAGCTACCTTTGGTGTTCATTTTAGGAAACTAAGGGGAAAACAGACAAACTGTATGTGCAGTAAAAGAGCACATACAGACCTCCTGACCACCAGGATGAAGGCGTGGTTAAAACCTAATTTAAAGAGGAAATGGATTTTTATTTTTATTTTTTTGAGGCAGAATCTTGCTGTGTCACTCAGGCTAGAGTACAGTGGTGCGATCTCAGCTCACTGCAACCTTCGCCTCCTGGGTTCAAGCAATTCTCCCTGCCTCAGCCTCCCAAGTAGCTGGGATTATAGGCATGCACCACCATGTCCAGTTAATTATTTTGTATTTTTAGTAGGGGCAGAATTTCACCATGTTGGCCAGGCTGGTCTCGAACTCCTGACCTCAGATGATCTAGCCAACTCGGCCTCCCAAAGTGCTGGGATTATAGGCATGAGCCACGGCGCCTGGCCTAGAAGAGGAAATTGAGATGCAGAGAGGTGAAGGTGTATCACTGGTAGGATAGTCTAGCTCGTGAGTGGTGGAATCACAACTGAAATGCATATCTGACCACAATGCCTCTGTTTCTAGCCGCAGAACAGACCCAGAGCCTGGCTCCTTGAAATCAGGACCTCTGAGAAGAAGAAGAGCCTGCCCACCCTTGCCTGCTTTCATTTTACTGCAAAGTTAATCAAGGCCCAGAGAGGGCAAGTGGCTTGCAAGATTACCCAGCAAGCTATGTGGTGTGGCCCATACACCCCATTCTACTGCCATACTCTCCCATCTCCTGGTCTTAGACAATTGTCATTAAAGACTTTGTATACTTTTAACTGTGAAGAGAGCCCTGTTCCCCTCACTACCAGCCATAAGGAATGCAGAGAACGGACCCAAGAGGGTGAAGAGGAGTACTTGGCAGGGAGTGATGGGAGAGGGATGAGGCACTTCCTTGGTTTCTGGAAAGGTGAAATGACAGTGCTTTTTCTTCTTGCCTTCTTAATGAGAAAGCTTTCATAACAAACTGGTGGCTTCTCAGTGTGTCTGCAGCTGCTCCAGGTTATATGGAGACTGCCTATGCTGCACACAGTGGCATCAAGGTGATAATGTCTGCACAACACACCCACTGAGTCTGCCAGGCAGGGTGGTTCTACATCACCAGGGTGCACAGGGACCAGCCTAGCAGAGGCATGGTTGGGTGCCAAACATGGGGTACTTAAAAAAAATAGCTCCCTTATGACTCAGTGTGGTGGCTCACACCTGAAATCCTAGCACTTTGGGAGGTTGAGGTGGGAGGTTTTTTGAGGCCATGAGTTCAAGACCAGCCTGGGCAATATATAGTAAGACTCCATCTCCATGATTTAAAAATTAAAAAAAAAATTCTTTACATATTACTTCTTCTTCTCCCCCCCGTTTTTTTTCCTTTTAGATGGAGTCTTGCACTGTCACCTGGGCTGGAGTGCAGAGATGTGATCTTGGCTCACTGCAACCTCCGCCTCCTGGGTTCAAGCGATTCTCCTGCCTCAGCCTTCTGAGTAGCTGGAATTACAGGTGCCTGCCACCATGCCTGGTTAATTTTTTGTATTTTTAGTAAAGACTGAGTTTCACTATGTTATCCAGGCTGGTCTCGAACTCCTGACCTCGTGATCCATCTGCCTTGGCCTCCCAAAGTGCTGGGATTACAGGCATGAATCACTGTGCCTGACCACATATATTAGTTCTTATATTCCCTTTATATATCCATCTTGTACATTTTCTCTATGTTTCCCCCTTTAGTAATGTTCTGGAGTTGGAAGCTTGCCCTGGAGTGTTTCAACAGGGAAATTTCCATCGCTTATATTTCCCTTCTAAGAGGTTGACTCTGATCACAGCATGGAGAGCTGGTGCAGGGGTCAAGATTGGAGGTGGGAAGACCTGTGAGTGGGGCTTTGAAGCTGTCCAGGGCAGACATAGTGGTGCCTTGGACTAGGACAATGACCAGGACGGAGAGAAAGGGAGGGATGCACAAGTTATTTAGGCGTGGTCATGGTGGGGCCGGGTGTCGGTGGAGGAGGATCTGGGGGGTGGAAGTGGATGCCATAGCAAGGCACGTGGAACTGGGAGGAGGGACTGGAGTATGGAGGGAGATGTGGCCCTGGCAGGAGCACAGGACATGGCTGCCCCTGGGATCACACTTGGCAGATGACCAGACGGCCAGGGCCCAGCACACAGCCTGGCACAGTGGCTTCGGAATGAGTGAAAGCTGAAGTTCTGGACCCTGAAATGGGGAGGGAGAAGGAAGGGCAGGGCAGGAAGCACCAGGTAAGCAGCTTGACCACATCATGCCTGAGAGTGCCTGGCAGTGCCAGGTGCCTCGGCCTCCGGCCAGGAACAATCGTTTGTGAGCCTTCTGAGCTGCAGGTGGGCGATTGAGAACAGCCTGGCAGGCTGAGCTCCTGGCTATGGGGACTAGCCGTGTATTTTTCCCTATGACTCAGGGGGCCTGAGAACAACGATGTCCTCCATTGCTGAAGCTCCTCCATTCGACATGTGAGGCGGAGCTCACCACTAGGTGGCGCTCATAGGCGCTTTGTATTTTTCCCATCCTTCTATGACTAAGTTGGGATTCCTGCTGTGTTGCTAAACAAACGGAACCCTGACTGACTTAGTCTTCACAAGTTACGAAGCTGATCTCAAGGGCTGTACTGTTTTCAATTCTACGACGTGGCAACTATCCCTCCCGCAGCCTGGGAAACAGGGTAGGATTCCAAGACCAAATAAAGGCCCTCCTTCAACAACCCAGTCTCCATGGCAACCGCCAGCAGCCCAATAGTGCCCGACTCTGACCAGCGGGAAACCTCAGGCCAGTCATTTTGTAACCGTCCAGTGGATTCACCTTGCCCGCTGCACAGACAGAGCTGATTTATTAGGACAGGGGAATTGCAATGGAGAAAGAGTAATTCATGGAGAGCCGGCTGTGCTGGAGACAGGAGTTTTATTATTACTCTAATCAGTCTCCCTGAGCATTACGGCGTCAGAGTTTGTAAAGATAATTTGTCAGGTAGGGGCTTTGGAAGTGGGGAGTGCTGATTGGTCAGGTTGGAGATGGAATCCTAGGGGGTCGAAGTGAGTTTTTCTTGCTGTTTTCTGTTCCTGAGTTGGATGACAGAACTGATTGAGCCAGATTACCAGTCTGGGTGGTGTCAGCTGATCCATTGAGTGCAGGGTCTGCAAAATATTTCAAGCACTCATCTTAGATTTTACAATACTGACGTTAATCCCAGGAGCAATTTGGGGAGGTTTGGACTGTTGGGGTCAGAGGCTGCATGACCCCCTAAAGGGTAATTTCTAATCCTATAGCTAACTTGTTATTCCTGCACAGGCACACTGGTCCCCAGCAAGAAGGAGGTCTTTTCGGGAAAGGGCTATTACCAATTTTGTTTCAGCATCAAACCATCAACTGAATTCCTTCCCAAAATGAGTTCGGCCTACACCCAGGACTGAACAAAGACAGTTTAAAGATTAGAAGCAAGATGGAGTCAGATAGGTCTGATTTCTTTCACTGTCATAATTTCCTCAGTTATAGTTTTGCAAAGATGGTTTCAATTTAATCTCAGAACCTCAGTTTTCAAGTGGGAAAGAGGGATAATAATTATTTCTCCCTTGCCCTGAGTTAAGATAAATGTGAGAAAAAAATCATAGAGTTCGTGGAGGAAGTAAGAGCAAACAGAAGCAGTACTGTCAGAGGTGTGTGAGCCAGAGCAACTCCATCTTGGATAGAAGCTGGGTAAAAAGAGACTGAAAGCTACCGGGCTGCATTCCCAGATGGTTAGGCATTCTAAGTCACAGGATGAGATATGACACAGGATGAGATATGACACAGGTCATAAAGACCTTGCTGATACAACAGCTTGCAGTAAAGAAGCTGGCCAAAACCAAGATGGCGACATCACTGCTGCACTCCCACCTGCACCATGGCAGTTTACAAATGCCATGGCAACGGCAGGAAGTTACCCTCTGTGGTCTAAAAAGGGGAGGCATGAATAATCCACCCTTTGTTTAGCATATAATCAAGAAATAACCATAAAAATGGATAACCAGCAGCCCTCGGGGCTGCTCTGTCTGTGGAGTAGCCATTCTTCATTCCTTTACTTTCTTTATAAATCTGTTTTCACTTTCCTCTATGGACTCATCCCAAATTCTTTCTTGCACGAGATCCAAGAACCCTTTCTTGTGGTCTGGAGCTGGACCCCATTCCTGCAACAAGGAAGGACAATACTGAGGAAACCCCTGACCCAAAGAGTAACTTTGGGTAGGTGGTGGGGTCCAGGAACACTACTGTATTTTATTAATAAAATGTTTTATCAAAGTCTCTGGAACCCAGCCCTGCATTGCTACCTCGGTTGGATTCCTCCAGCCACTTTTACAGAACTCTCACTCCCCACCTGCCCCCATGGGTGCTGCAGGGAAGGCAGAGATAAAGGTGATGCTGTGGCTGTTCTCAGGTGCCTGCAGCCTGTAGGAGTCTCCCTTGAGGGTGGGTCCTCCTTGGGCAACTTCAACTCTCCAAGACAGAACAGGACGCCCGATACCTGACCGGGATCTGTTAACACCTTGGCATTAGGTTGCTGGTCCTGGTGAATGGAGGCCACAGTTTGCACTCCATCACGGGAATTTACAAGAAAGCAGAGTCCAAGTGCTTCCAGAAGTCCCATGGTTTCCTGCAGGTCTAGGCCTTTGCAAAACCGTAACAGGAGTCATTGTTCACTTGGAGAGTCAGGGCCTCCTGGATGGGAACCATGCGATGTACTTCTCCTCGAATAAAGTTCCCAGGAAGGGTTTGCCTCTGTGCACGAGGTTTGGTCTGCTTTTTCTTCTTAGGAGAGAGATACCAAGTGAGCTGGCTTTTCTTCGATGACTGCTCAGCCAGAGAACGGCTGGGAGTCAGGTTTGGCTGTGGCAGTTCTCAGATGCCTGGCATCAGCAACTCTGTCTTTCTCTTTCCAACAGGACCTCCCCACCGGGAAGTATAGCACTGTGGCTATGAGCATGTGCTCTGAAGCCACATGGGGTTCAATTCCCAGCTCTACTTCTTGTTAAAGCTATGTAAACTTGGTTAAGCGACTTAACTTTACTGTGCCTCAGTTTCCCCATCTGTAAAATGGGTTGCTCTGAGAATTAAATGAGTTTATTTTGTGAAGTGCTAAGAACAGTGTCCTTTATATAATAATCGCTCTGTAAGTGTGGGCTATTCCGTGTCTCTTCCAGTTGTCTTACTTTGCCCTCTTGGTAGAGATGCAATAGAGAGTGGGGGACACAGACATTAATAAGGCAGCATGATAGCTGAAGCACTTTACATACGTAATTTGTGAAGCTCTTAATATTCATACAAGGTAGGCACACTCATCCCCATTTGGCTGATGAGTACACAGAGTCTCACTGTGGGGAAGTGACTCACGCAAGGTCCCCTCTGCTGTGGAGAAGCTTCTAAGACCTCAGCATCCCGAGTGGGGCATTCTCTTCTGACCTCCTTGTCTCCTGGCCCAAGCCTGCTGGGCCCTCAGCTGTCTCAGTTCACTCCTCACTCTAATCTGTCTGATCTTGGAGTCAGGACACTCGCCAGGCATATTAGAATAAATACTCTGCCTGCTCTAACAAATAACCTCTGCTTTCAACACTTCCACAATGGAGATTTCTCACTCACATCACAGAATAATGAAAGCCAGGTATGATGTGTGGGGAGAATCCTGTTCCACACAGTCACTCAAGGACCCAGGGTGGCCTTGCCACCTTTGACACCCTCCAGGGGCTCAGAGTGCCCCTCCAGATCCTCTGCATTTGGCCAGCCAACAAAGAAAGAGGGAGAGCATGGAGACTTGGAGGGCGGCCTATGGGGAGAGACTGTCTGCTTCATCTGAATCTCACCCCTGCCCAGGAGACATGAAAGGCATGCTTGCTGAACTGAGGGGCTCATCATGGGGGAATCTGTAGGACACCTAACTCTTCCTGGGAAATGGGTAAGTGTTCACTAAAAAGGGGACATCAGAGTCAGGTCTTAAAGAGTGAATAAGAGTTCTCTGGGTAAGGAGGAGGGAAAGGCATTCTGGGCAGGAGGAATGACATGTGCAAAGACACATCAGTTAGGTGCCTGGCTGGCACAGACAGGACAGGTAAGGAAACAATATGCAGAGTCATGAGTGTGAAGTGGGGTCTGTGGGGAGGAGGCTGGAGAGGCAAGCAGAGCTGGAGTTTGGAAGTTTCTGCTCCTCCTTGCTTTCTATCCTTCAAGTCCCAGCCCCAGGTTTTTCCTCTCCAGGACTCTAAGATGTGGTGATCCTTCCCTTCTGTCCTCAGAAACTCTGATGTTCAGGGCATTTTAACCTGGAATGATCTAATCTGACCCTCACAGCAGCCCCAGTAAGGTGGAAAAGACACAGGTAATTATAGTCCCCATTACTTTCATCGTCTGATTGTTTGTTAGGGGTTTATTTCAAAAAGTTGACTTTTGTTTATTGAAGTTGTATATGGTAAACTTGCTAACTTCATCTATAGATGCTTTTGGATTTGCTATGTCGAAATCATATCATGTGCAGATAATCACAGTTTTATTTCTTCCTGTTTTTATTTCTTTTCCTTACCTTATTGCATGGGTGAGCATCTCCAACAAAATGTAACACAATTAATGCTAGTAGACATCCTTGCCTGTTTCCTGATCTCAGTGGGAAAACTTTCAGTATTTCACTATTAATTAAAATGTTTGCTTACTACAGGCTTTTAAAAGTAGGTACCTTTTATCAGATTAAATATTTCCTTTTATACTAGACTGTTAGTGCTTTAAAAATTATAAATTGATGTTGACTTTTATCAAATGTGTTTCCTCCACCTGGTAAGATAATCTTGCAGATTTTTCTACTTTCTCTGTTAATGAGATGATCATCAGTGCTTTCATCAGTGGTTCTCAACTGATGTCAGTTTTTCTCTCTAGGGGACATTTGGCAATTTCAGGAGACATTTTTTATTAACTCAGCTGTGTGTGTGTGTGTGTGTGTGTGTGTGTGTGTGTGTGTATGTGTGTGTGTTATTGGCATCTACTGCATAGAAGCCTGGGGTGTTGTTAAACATTCTACAATGCATGGAAACTGATCTCCACAACAAAGAATGATCCAATACTGAGGCAGGACAATAGGTCTGGAGCCAGGGAACATAAGGCCAGTTCATACTTCATCTATGACAGGAAATATCCTCTCCATAGAGTGTATGCCAAGTAAATAACTTTGTAACTTTACTTCATCTTCTTGCTTCATCCTCTTCATTCACATACGGCATATACCAAATAACCAGTGGAATCCTCTAGAGGGTATTTAAACTCCCCAAAACTCTGTAATGGGGCCCCTGAGCCCCTATGCTCAGGCCCACTCCCACACTGTGGAGTAAACTTTCATTTTCAATAAATGTCTTCATTCTTTCCTTGCTGCGTTTGTGTGTTTTGTCTAATTCCTTGTTCGAGACGCCAGGAACCTGAATACCCTCCCCTTGTAACATATTATGGCAAGCCAGCCAGGAGAAATTCCAGGAGAAGGTAGGCCCAAAGTTTGGGATTTATTTTTCTCCTTTTCCCTTTCCTTTCAGTTCCACACAGGGGAATCTGTCTCTCTCTCTCTCTCTTTTCCTTTCCAACTTGAGAGACTTGGTGGGCAGTGCCTAAACACAGGAGCAACTGCAGGTTTCTGGCCATGGTTGGTGAAACTAAGGGGTTTCCATGCAGAGGTGTCTAACTGTGACCACCTGGTTCTCTTAAGGGACCAGGGTCTTTTTCTTTTTTCTTTTTTTTTTTTTTGGCTCCTTTCTTTCTTTTTTAGTCTTTTAGCTGCTGTTTCCTAGTAGCTCCTTGGAAATTGAGGGCAATCGGTTGGGGTCACTCCTTGGTATTGCCTGAAGGCCCAGGAGTGAATGGGAATAATTGCCCTACCTGGAAGGGGGAAGGACTCTTTTTTAAAAAATCTTTTCTGCATATAGTCCCTGATCCCTACATGTGACTCAGCTGAGAGCAAACACACATGTTTCAGGCAACTTAAACCTTATTTTTTAATGCTAAATTCTTTCCTTCCCCTATTCAACTGGTTAAGGGCAAAAGAACCCTACCCAGCCTCCAGTTCCTGTCATTAAAGTTCATGGAAAGGGAAGCATGGGAAAGCATGGCCTTACCTAATTATAAGGATGCTAAGAGTTGGGGATTACACCCAGGTACTGAGGGAAAGCTCACAGTAGGCTATGGAGGGAAAGCATGCTAAGTGGCACCAGTGCTCACCTAAGGTCAGAGACTTCTAACACTCTTAAGATTGGACCCCACAGGGGGATGGACACTCCAGCGGATCCTGCAGACCTCAGCCTTCCCAAAGGGGACACTCTCAACAGAGGTTTTGAGGTCTAGTAATGAGCCCTCCTTAGAATATCTCTCACAGTTACAATGCTGTTTGGCCCCAACATTGTTTGGAATCTGGAGTTTGCCATTGTTAGAAATAAATTTTCAGTGCCGCAAAAGAAATAGCACTCAAATATGAACTTTCTCAGCAAGGCAATTTACTTCTATAGAAGGATGCATCTCATAGATGGAGCAATGGTGAGAGCATACCTGAACAAGGGTGTGGAAGGGATTCTTACCCCTGATACAGGTCCCTACTGCTGTGCCATTCCCCTATTGGCTAGGGTTGGACTGCACAGTCTAAGCTAATTCCAACTGGCTATTTTAAAGAGAGGAGGGGTACAAGCCAGAGTAGTGGGTGAGCTGTTTCAGCTGGAAAGATGGTCACAGAACAGGTGACTTAAGGTGACTCAGGTCAGAGCAGGTGACCAGGGGTGACTCAGAATGGAGAAGGTTACCAGGGGAACAGATGTGAACTACTGCTCAGAGCTGGTGGGGAGGTTGTTTACTGAAACTAGGGGCAAGGAGATGAGGAAGTTAAACTTTAAAATGGAGAACAAAAAACATGGAAACTAAACATACTGCCACACTGATTCTTCTAAGAGAAACTTGGAACTCACATTTATCAGTTCCCCCTCTTAAATTTTATAGTTCTTTCTCTTCAAACTTCCTTAACATGTCTTGGCTTAGTTGTTCTGCTTGATTCTCTAAAAGAAGAAGCTTCTCTGAATAAGGTGGGGGAGACTTAAGGGAGGTTTTAGTAAGTGCTGTTTCTATGAGTCTTTGCACCAGCCTACAGATGCAGGGTATGACACAACACCCAACAAGAATGAATACACTTCGTATGGCTGCAAGAGAAGTTAGAAGTGGGGCCATGATTTCTTTCCATTTACCAAATCGTTTTTCTAACCATCCTGTGAAGTGGTCATTTACCCCTGAGTTGTTGGCTAACTCATGGGACAGAGCAGTTAGACCTTACAACGCCTTTGTTATACTTCCATCAGAGTGGTATTGTTTGGGATGAAGGTACAACACTGAGTTTTAATTGTGACACAAACTCCTCCTCTCTCTGAGAATATCATGTCTAAGGCTATTCTGTTTTCCCAAACCATCTGGCTAGTGGCCCCTAATTGCTCAGCTATTCCTTTAACAGCATCTGTAGTGTAGTTAATAAACCATTGTTGGTTGTAATAAATGCAATTTATCCAATCTACGTTTTTATTAATTGTCACCCACCAAAATATTGACTCAAATCCTGCAGCTATTTGATCTCGGGCTTTAAATTTATCTGGTACTTCTCCTTGTGGGACTTCAATTGCATCTAAATAAATGTGAGTATTGGAAGCCTCATGAGGGGCTTTCCTTATTTTATGATGTTGTATTTTTCCTGTCTCTGGTTGATGAAATGCCAGGGTGAAAGGGATAGCCAATTGAACTAGAGCACAAGTGCCACTCCAGTACTTGGGAGAGTCTCCAGTAAAGGTCCACCACAATACTACCATACATCTGCTCGGGGATGAACATAGGCTGACTGATTGGTAAGCTCTTGAAAAAGTCTTAAGCTCACTGCATCCTTTTGGGTCTCCAAGGAATGCTGAGTTTTCTCCTTGTCGTGAGAGATACGAAGTGAACTTAGTATCAGGAGATGGAAGCTGGATAGCCCTCAGGGGCTGACTTGCAGGGTGTTGAACTTTGGGATATAGCAGAGCGAGGGCTCAGCATGACTTGTTACCCCAGACTGTGGAATCCTGGAAAAGAACTAACAGACAACCCATGCCTGGTCGACTGGAGGACCATCTTAGTGGAAAGGGGACAGTCTGGGCCTCTGGCCTGCTGTGTGCCCAAGCATAACCATTGCTTTTGTTTATCATGAGGATGGACTATTTGATCCATTCCAACCAGGCATTTGCATCTTGATATCCTGCTCAATTGCTAACATTTGTTTTAGGTCTTTGACTTTTACAATAGCTACCCTGGCCTTGTCATAGGATGGCGGAGGAACAGAAGGCTTATGGGAAGGTGCAGGTGGTGGGGGAGCAATGAAGCATGTTTTAAAGGATCTGATAGGGTCTGCTTCTGAAACCTCAGCCTCCATTTCATAAAACTGGCTTAAAGAAAGGAACCAGTTTAGAGAAGAGAGCTTTGAGTTTTGAGATAATAACCTGCACTGAATTGCACTGGTTCAGCTGATGGTTAGGGGAAGCTGTTTTTTGTTGTTTGTTTGTTTTTGTAAAGTGAATGTATGGCTTTAGGAAATTACAACTACTGATTGGGGCAGTCCATCCTTGCTCTTTTTTTTTTCTTTTTTTTTTTGAGACAGAGTCTCGCTCTGTCACCAGGTGCCAGGCTGGAGTGCGGAGGCGCGAGATTGGCTCACTGCAATCTCTGCCTCCCGGGTTCAAGCAATTCTCCTTCCTCAGCCTCTCGAGTAGCTGGGGCTACAGGCGCGCGCCACCATGCCCAGCTAATTTTTGTATTTTTTTTAGTAGAGACAGGGTTTCACCATGTTGGCCAGGATGGTCTCCATCTCTTGACCTCATGATCCGCCCACCTCAGCCTCCCAAAGTGCTGGGATTACAGGTGTGAGACACCGCGCCCGGCCACATCCTTGCTCTTTAGTGGTCCACAGGATGTTGGACCAACTGCAGCAGAAAAATTCTGTCTCAGTAGGGCAAGACTCCTAGTTGACACTGGGGTCTTCATCAAAATCTCCCCAGACTAAATGATCCTAATTCACTAGTGTCCAGTCTGAGGAAAGCCAGGAAGGACAGAGGTGCTTTTCTGAAGTGGAGAGCTGTCTTTGACTTGACAAGTCTCCACAGGGTAAACAACGCAAGCATTAAATGTAATAGTTTGGGTGAAATTGACTTGGTTACGTTAGAGGTGGTCGGCAGTAGAACAAGGAAAGAAGGAGTAATAGAATAGATGAAAGAGGGTTAAACTTTTCTTAGCTTTAGTTTGGTAGGGTTTCCCCTGGGACTATGGCCCATGACTCTGGAGGGGGCGGTGCTCTCTTGACTCAGGTGTGATGAGTCCATTCTTTTTCTGCTGGCCAGACTGCAGTTCCAGTAGTTAGGAGCATTAGGTAAGGTCCTTCCCAGGCTGGTTCGAAGTTTTCCTCCTGACAGCTCTTGACGAGGACGTGATCCCCAGGCTGATGTTGATGTACTGGGAACTGCAGGGGTGGTGCCTGTGCTAAAAGATTTTAGTTCTGAGGAAAGAGAAAGTGGAAGATAAACCAAGTCTATAATTCCTGAGAAACTGATCTTTTGTTTTGAACTTGGGAATGTCAGTAGTGGAGTGCAAATAGGGTAACCTCTACAACATTTCATAAGGGGATCAGCCAACATCTCTCTGAGGAGCAGTTCGGATTCTCAACAGGGCAATGGAAAAGCATCTAGTCCATGGCAACCGAGTCTCTGAGACTAATTTGGTTAGGGGGCTTTTTAGAGTTTGGTTCATTCTTTCCACTCTTCCTGATGAAGGTGGGTGCCAGGGAATATGATATTCCCATGTTATATCTAGTACCTGGACTAGATTTTTAATGACATTTACAGTGAAATGGGTCCCATTATCTGAATTAATGTTTTCTATCAATCCAAACTTGGGTATAATATTTTCAACTAATGCCTTGACTACATTATTACCAGTTGTACTTGAAAAGGGAATAGCTTTTATCCAATGAGTAAGGTGATCTACTATTACTAATAAATACTTTAGATGAGCAATTGGAGGCATCTCTATGTAATCAATTTGGGTACTTTGGAATGGCCTTAAGCCTGGACTCCTTCCCCCAAGGGGTAATCTTTTTATAGTTTAATAGTTTTCGTTGCTGTTGTTTTTTCATACTAAGCAACTGTCTATAACCTGTTTGGCCAGGGTATAAATTCCTTTGCACCCATAAACTCTGAGGACTGTGTCACACATGGCTTAGGGCCCCCAATAGGTCTCTTGATACAGATTAGAGAGGACTTCTCTCATGAGGGGTTTGGGTAACATTTCTCTTTGGTCTAGTAACACCCATTTTCCTTCTGAATTTTCTTTAGCACCTATTTTTATTAGTTTTCCTTTTTCAGTGGAAGAAAAAATGGGGATCACAGTAGGAGGAGGAAGGTAGGGAGTTAAGTGAAAAATAGGCATTTTAGAAGAAATGGCAGCCTGTTTGGCTATCTGATCCGCTAGGTTATTTCCTCAACTTTTAAAAGAAAGGCTTTTCTGGTGTCCAGGGACATGGACAATAGCTGTTTCTTCTGGCAACTGAAGGTTATTCAATACTTGGGTGATTAGCTCCTTATGAACAAGGTCTTGGACTTTACTATTGATGAGACCTCGTTCAGTCCAAATTTTTAAAATCGGTATAGATGGTTCCTTCTTGGTTCTGCAAGTACTTTAAGGCTTGGCTGAGTGCAAACAGCTCACAGGTTTGGGCAGACCAATTATTATGCAATGTTCCTGACTTTATTTCTTCAAGAGTTTTTCCATCAATTACTGAATACCCATTGTGTCTTTTTCCTTAAATTACCCAGGAGAAACCATCTATAAATAAGCCTTGTCCCATCCTGGAGGAAGTTTCTTCTATGTCTGGTCGGACCTTTGTATGGTAATTAGTTAAATCTAAACATGTGTGCTCTCTCTTTAGATTTGGATCCCCTGTTAGGAAACCTGCTGGGTTAAACGAATTATCAGTGGTTAATGTTGCATTATCTTTTTCTAACAGAATAGCCTCATACTTTAAGATTCTTGAGTCAGTAAGCTACCTTTCTGGCTTCTGACTTAGGATAGTTCTGACCCGGTGAGGTGTGCTCACAGTGAGGTTTCCTCCAAAAGTTGTTTTTCTACTTTCTTCTGTAGCAAAGCAGTTGTCACTACAGATTGAATACATTTGGGCCATCCATGGGTTACTGGGTTAGGGATTTCTGATAGGAAGGCTGAGTTGCCAGTGGCCTCCGTGCTTTCGGGTAAGAACTTCTAAGGCTACGCCTTGTTTACACTGACGAAAAGATGGAATGGCTGCTTTAAGGAGGGTAAAGCTAGGACAGAGGCAGTTATTAATAGATGTTTTAAACTTTCCATGTGTCGGATTTCCGGTAATTGCCCAGTGAGGGGGTTTGGCCTGTCTTGCATGAGCTTTTTGTGTAAGGGTTTTGTTTTTAGGGCATACAAGTCTACCCATAGACGACAGTATCTGACTAATCCTAAAATTTTCTAAGTTCTTGTTTAGTCTCTGGTAGGGGCAAGGATATGATGCCTTCAATTCGTTTAAGCTAAATTCTATGTTTACCTTTGCTAATTAAATGACTTGTTCTAATATTTGACTAAATTTGGAGACTCCGTAAACCCTTGGAGTAAGACTGTCCATCGGTATTGCTGTTTTCAACTGGAGTGAGGGTCTTCTCACTCAATGGCAAACAGGTCCCAGCTGTCCTCTGCTAACGGACAAGCCCAGAAGGCGTCTTTTAAATCTATTGCTGTAAATCATTGGCGACTGTACAGGATCTTACTGATAATAGTAAAAGGATTGGAAACAGCAGGGTGTATAGTTTGGACTATGTGATTAATAGCTCTAAGGTCTTGCACTAACCTGTATGTCCTGTCCAGCTTCTTTACAGGAAGTATTGGGGTGTTATAGGGAGACATACAGGGTTTAAGAAGTCCATCACGGAGAAGGCCTTCAATTATAGCTTTTAAATTTACCCTGGCTTCTAAAGGAATAGGGTATTGCTTTCTCTTTCCTACTTCCCTAGGGGTTTTTAATTTAACATGAATCAGAGGAAACGGTAACTTTCCTCAATTCCCATCTTTTGACCATACCTCGGGATGCATGTGTTCTTTGTCTATGGTGGTGAGTGAGTTTAGTGAAGGGAGGAATTTTCTATGATTGATTTGGAGGCCTAAGCCTAATTTTAGCATGAAATCTCTTCCTGATAGATTTGTTCCTGTTTCCAGAATTAACAGAAATTTGATACTAGCTATTGGTTTTTATATTTCACTTGTGTCTCCTCTAAGATTTTTTTTTCTCCCTTTGAGTCTCCTGGCTTTACTCTTTCACACACTTTATATTGCCTGGAGAGTGGGGGTCTCGGTTCTTTATAGGTTCTGGCCTCCGGGGTACTTTGTTGTATGGTGGACAGCAGAATTTTTGCCTTCTGCTTTTGTTTTTTCTTCGTCTCTTTTTACATATACTTTTCAGCTTCTCCTAGTAGCTCTTCTATGGGTCTATCTTTCCAGCTCTCTATCCTTTGTAATTTCTTGTTAACATCTGGCCAACTCTAAATCACAAAATGAAGCTTTAACATCCCTCTTTTGAGGGGGTCTTCTAATTCTAGACCTACATATTTCCTCATTTGGTCTTTGAGTCTTTCTAGGAATTTGATAGGTCTTTTTATTTTCTTTCCAATATTTTAACATCAGGCCTCGGGGTCTGTTAAGGGAAAATTGTTGCTAGCTTTATTCTTTTCATATCTTACCTTACTTGAGGTATTTCCCATCTTGATAGTTTTGGGGTGAGGCTCAATTTCCCTCACTAGAAATGTCTTGACTTTTGGGGTGAAGCTTAATTTCCTCTACTGGAAATTTCTCACCTTCCCTACTACTGGTGGTTTGTGTGAGGCCCAGTGGAGATTTCTCACTTGTTTATAACCTCCAAGATACCCCGACCAAGGAATACGTCACCACCCCCATGGCTTTTCCTGCCTTCATACGTCCTGACCAAGGAATACTTTACCACCCCTGAAGCTTTTTTTTACCTTGGTCCCAACCAAGGAATACTTCACTGACCCCACAGCTTTTCTTACCTGGTCCTGACCACCAAGAACATACTTTGTAGCTTTTGCAACATTTCTTACTTTGGTCTGTGCCCAGAGTTACCTAGTCGCCATGGTGTGTGATGATCTTTGTCCCCAAGTTGTTGGTCTGTTTGTTCCTGTGTCACTGAGAGTCCAGTATGAGTCTTGATTCCTTACTCCTGCGGCCACCACAATGAGGCAGTGAGGCTCACCTCCTCATGGGAGAGGTCTAGACGCCCCCCCAGAGGAGAATGGGAATCCCAGGCAGGCCCCCAAATTTGCTAGAAATCAACTTTTAGTGCTGTAAAAAAAATAGCACTCAAATATAAATTTTTTCAGCAAGGCAATTTACTTCTATAGAAGGGTATGTCTCACGGATGGAGCAATGGTGAGAGCATACCTGAACAAGGGAGACAAAGGAGTTCTTATCCCTGACGCAGGTAGCCCCTACTGCTGTGTCGTTCCCCTATAGCTAGGGTTGGACTGCACAGTCTAAGCTAATTCTGACTGGCTATTTTAAAGAGAGCAGGGGTACGAGCAAGAGTAGTGGGTTAAACAGTTTTGGTGGGAAAGACTGTTATGGAACAGGTGACTAAAGGTGACTCAGGTCAGAGCAGATGACCAGGGGTGACTCAGGATGGAGCAGGTGACCAGAGGAACACATGTGAACTACTGATCAGAGCTGGTAGGGAAGTTGTTTACTAAAACTAGGGGCAAAGAGGCGAGGAAGTTAAACTTTAAAATGGAGAACAAAGAACATGAAAACTGAACGTACTGGCATACTGATTCTTGGAAGAGCAACTTGGAACTCACTGTATTTAACACCGCTGAATGCGTAAGTGGAATGGCATTGCGTGTATCCAGGCTTTTGGGCTGCTGTTCTAAGCAGGGAGCCTGGCAAACATGTGATGCTCTCCTTCGATGCTGTTTGGAGCCCCAGCCCCAGCACTCTTTGGAGTCTGGGAAAATTTGACCTTTAAAAACCAAATTGCCATAGAGATTGCCTTACCCAAAATTTTGGTTCACAGCCTTCATTGGATTATCTACTGGGGCAAACAAAGTAAAACTGGCAAGCTTGTATTACCATCTCATGGCTAAGGTTCCAAGCTATTGGATCTTCGTTTGTGTGTGTATACATTTCTATATGTGTTTATTTATATGCACACTTACTATTATATACTGTGTCTACTACATTGGCTTTTAAGTAAAAGAGTGCTCATAAATTAAGTAAATAAGCCTAAGCAATTTTCAAGTTCACGTGACTTAAGTATAACTTTACTAAACAAGCTAGCTTTAAAATTATTGGAATAAAAATAAAAATGCCTTCAGAATTGTCAGCATACATTTTGTCTAAATTGTATGTTTGCTAGATATTTTGAGATGTCAGTGTTTGGCATGGAAGTGTAACTGGAGCAGTGTATTCAACTCCCCATTCTGAAGAGGTTCTTAGCCTTGCTAACCCCAAAGAATGGGGAAAGGGGTCCCGGAGGCATGGTGAGTTTGCCGTTTGAATAAATATCGTGGACCCAAAGAGTTTTGCAGAAAAGTGATTTATTAGACAGAGAGAGAGACAGAGAGAAAAAAAAAGAAAGCTCCCACGCGGTCATGGGAGGGGACCAAGAGAAGGAATCCCTATAGGTAGGGGGCAGCTGGACTTTTAACCCTTGAGTTATTTCCTCCTCATTCATGTTCTTGTCCAATGAGAGGAGTTCTTTGAAACTTCCTCTGGAGTGACCGATCTTTGACTCCGACACCAGATTGGCTGCTTGGTCCACAACTCTTGAGTTACAGAGTCCCCTCCTCCCAGAGCTTTTGGCAGGTTTTTTGGGACAAAGGAGCTTCACCTGGCTTTCTCTACCTAGCCCACTATGCGTGGGAAACCCAGACAAAGAACTTTACATTTGAAACCCCTTTGGTTCCCGGATGGAGACGTGGAGCTGGGAAACTCTTGCCTTTGAAACCATGCCCCTCGCAGACCCGGGAAGAGAAGTCCCTCTTCTCTTTTATAACTATAAAACTATGGTTTGCATGCTTCCTTTTGACAAATGCGAGTAAAAGGAAAATATCTTGTGCCCCTCAAAATATCTAGGCTGAAGGAAAAATCTGGAGTACAAGCTGCTTGAGGTGACGCTACCTCCCATTCTATTCAGTCTCACTGAGATAAATGCATATCTAATTGCCTTTTTTGGAAAGGCTAATCAGAAACTCAAAAGAATGCAATCGTTCATCTTGCACCTAACTGTGACCTGGAAGCCCCAACCCCCTCCCCAACTTTTAGTTGTCCTGCTTTTCCAGACAGAACCAATGTTCATTTTACATATGTTAATTGATGTTTCATGCCTCCCTTGTTAAAAGTGAAAGAACTGAGTACCGAATGGGATAAACTTTTTTTTTTTTTGAGACAGAGTCTTGCTGTTACCCAGGCTGGAGTGAAATGGTGTGATCTCGGCTCACTGCAACCTCCACCTCCCAGGTTCAAGCGATTCTCCTGCCGTAATCTCCTGAGTAGCTGGGATTCCAGGTGCGTCTCACTATGCCTGGCTAATTTTTGTATTTTTAGTAGAGACAGGGTTTCACCATGTTGGTCAGGCTGGTCTTGAACTCCTGAGCTCGTGATCCGCCTGCCTTGGCCTCCCAAAGTGCTGGGATTACAGGCGTGAACCACTGTGCCCGGCCAGGGATAAATGTTTTAGGCAAACTTTTTGTGTAAATTAAAATCTTAAAGTTATTTTTGATGCTCATTTAATATCTGGGTCATTTCCAATTATGAAAGAGTTGTGATATGGGGAAATATGTTTCTAAAATTGTGGAATTGTTCTTATCTATAAATGCTCATATCTGATAGTTCAGGATTTCTTGCTTTTTAGGGTTTCATTAAAGTTTTAACATAAAAATTCTAGTTAAAACATAATTCTGTATACGAAATGTGCCCAAAAGGGTTATGTTATTAGTGAGAAAAAGAATAATTTTGTCTAATTCAGAAGTTATCCGAAAGTTAGTTCAAATTACAGATTTGAAAAGGTTATTTATGAAACAATGTGGTAAGGAACCACTAATTAGGGGAGAAAAATGTGGAAAAAGTTTAGATAATGAAATATTCTTGGCCAGGTGAGGTGGTGCCTCTAATCGCAGCACTTTGGGAGGAAGGGGCTGGTGGATCACCTAAGGTCAGGAGGTAGAGACAAGCCTGGCCAACATGGTGAAAACCCGTCTCTACTAAAAATAACAAAAATTAGCCAGATGTGGTGGCACACACCTGTAATCCTAGCTACTTGGGAGGCTGAGGCAGGAGAAGTGCTTGAACCCAGGAGGCAGAGGTTGCAGTGAGCCAACAGTGTGCCACTGCACGCCGGCCTGGGCGACAGAGTAAGACTCTGTCTCACAAAATAATAACAATAAGAGCTTAAATCAAATATTTTGTCAGAAAAGTAAAAAGTGCAATGCCTTTTATTTAGTTCATGTGACTTGAGTAATTTTGGGGAAATATGATTTTAATGATTATTAGTAGAATACAAATGTCTTTAAAATGTAAACATGTGGCCCAGTTTTGTTCAAATATTAGGTTTGCTAAATGCTTGAAGGTCCTAAGTTGCTTCTTCAGCTTTTGAAAATTGTTGAACTTGCCTGCTTTACAACTCAGTAAGGCCTGGGGATACGTGGCGTTGGCCACGCCCCTAGTTATGCTGAAAATAATCAGACCTTATCAGCACTTAGTACATAATTAACATAACTTACCAGGTTTTACATTAAAATTAAAATTGCTGGCCAGGCATGGTGGCTCACGCCTATAATCCCAGCACTTTGGGAGGCCGAGGCTGGCAGATCACGAGGTCAGGAGATTGAGACCATCTTGGCCAACATGGTGAAACCCCGTCTCTACTAAAAATACAAAAATTAGCTGGGCGTGGTGGCACGTGCCTGTAGTCCCAGCTACTCAGGGGGCTGAGGCAGGAGAACTGCTTGAACCCGGGAGGGGGAGGTTGCAGTGAGCCGAGATCTCGCCACTGCACTCCAGCCTGGCATCTGGCGACATAGCGACACTGTCTCAAAAAAAAAAAAAATTAAAATTGCTAAGAGTCACCATTATAATATGCAATTAAGACAACTAGAAACAGTTTAACATACAAGGTATGTGAGAACAGTAAAATGTGTGGGGTTTTTTTAATAAAAGTTATAAAATACTTTTGCTTCTTTCAAATTTCTGAGTCATCATTTTGGCAAAATAAATAACTTAGTTTCAAAATTGTCCTTCCTAATGCCTGGCTTTTTGGATGGATCAGAGGGCCCCTGAAAACATTCAGAAAAGAGGTAAACAGGATTACTTAACATGTTTAGGTATACGGAATTGCCAAAATGATGCTCAATCTTCAAGTTCTACTTTTGTAAATAATACTAATATATATTCCAAAATTGTATAGGATTTTACAAATTCTAATGTCTAAGTATATACTATCCATCAATTATAATTACAGTTATGTTGTTATTAGTAGAATAAAAAAAATTAATTAAATACCAAGAAAATACTTTGTCAGATTTTCATGTTAAACCAGCTGATACTGATATTGTTTAAATATACAATTTAAGTAAACTCCATGGTCTGCCACTTTACCTGATAACCCATTAGTTATCAGTGCTATGCACCTAATTTGGAAAAACAGCTGGTATTCAAGAGGATATAAGGAGAACCAGGATGGCCACCTTGTCCTCCCTGAGTCCTTAAAGCTTTTGTTATTAAAAGTTTTGCATTCCATGATAAGTCATGGAAAAGATAAAAGAATTCGAATTAAATACATTGGTGTGGTAACTTACAAAATATTAAAATCGTTTATAACCAATGTTTAGTCCCATATTCCTGGGAAAACAGTTTAAGCCTCAGGCACATTTGGTCACCTGGTAGGCCATTTAAACATTTTATTTAAAAATCTCATTCAGTTGTTATTTTCAGTGCATGTTTTCTGGTTGCATAAAAGCTTTCCCATGCAAGAGCGCTGATGTTATAATGATAGATTATTGTGCTACAGTGTGTTTTCACCAGGTAAAGAAAGCTTTATATGGTTTGCATCTTTTGGGAAGGTCAGAAAAAGAACTGTCCTTGCCATCCACACTACGATAAAACTTTAGGACCTTGAACTTTGGGTAAATATCTCACAATTGAGAAGGGTTTCTCCACATTCTTGGAACTGTACACCCATTGGAACCTTTGAGGTTTGTCCCCAGAGGAGGATGGCATCCTTGATGTAAACAGCTTTTCCCAAGTTCACAGATTAAGACTTCCACTATCAGGAAACTCTTATCTATGAATATTTCCCTTGCTTATGCCTCTATGAACAATACAAGTGGAAAAGATGTATATTATGTGCCCTTATGGGGTGTACTTTATTTGTGAAGGAGTTTGTAGCCAGTCTTATACATGGATAACCTTACACTTTGACAGATAAAAGATGAAGGCCCAATGTAGGTGAGAAACTTTAATGGTACATACACTGCCATCAGTGAGAAACAAAACATTGGTTAATACCTCTTAACCCACATCATGGTTTGAAGCGAACATTGCCAGGAGGCCTTCACTCTTCTAGAACAGCATCATTTGTTAGGTTCTTTTTCCATGGTTTAAAGTAAAAGAAGCAATGCTTAGAAATGTATTCCTCATGATAGGCTCTATAACAAATTATACTGTAAAGGACACAAACTTAATTCTCTTGTGAAAGTTACAATAGAATTGGCTGAACAGAGAAGTATCTGGGCAGGTGCTGGCACTCGTGGCCTATGGAGAAAACATCTGGTATTATGGAAATTCAGTTGTAGTGGACTAACAAAGAAACTGTTTAGTTAAGTCATCCTTTGATCTATTTGGTTTTAGGAGGTTTGGTTTATGGGGACCTTGGGTAAGGAGCATACTCTGAATTCTTGTTACTATCCTCTCAATAGTAATAATAATAGTCTCCCTGGTGCACTGTATTCTCTCAAAGGTTTTAAATGCTTGCCTGCAGCCATCTCTAGAATGTCATATGGTCTCTCTTCAACTGGAATGACAAGAGCTGAGAGAAATGTGCAACCACGAGGACATTATAACCCATGAATGACATGTGGAGACCAGAAACCCAGAATTATGGTAACTGAGAGTGGCACTAAGGCCCTAAGTTTTGGTCACACTCTCACCTAAGTGAGAACCTGACCAAAAAGGGGGAATTTTTTAAACAAAATTCTGGGAGGCCATTGCTTTGGACTAAGCTCATGCACTAGTCAGGGACTGTGTTAAAAGAAAAAACATGTCTTCCCCAGTCCACAAGGGGCGTGGTTTCAAAGGCAAGAACTTCCCAGCACTATGGCTCCATCCGCCTCCCTATCCAGGAACCCAGAGTTCTTTGTCTAACTTTCCCACACGCAAGCTAGGTAAAATTTCAGGTGTGCTCCTTTGTTTTAAAAAAGCCTGCAAAAAGCTCTGGGAGGAAGGGCCTCTGTTCCAGGCTGGACAGCCAATCCAGCATCAGAGTCAAGGCTCAATCACTCCAGAGGAAGTTTCAAAGAACTCTCATTGGAGAAAAACACGAATGAGGCAGGAATAACTTCTAAGTTAAAACCCCACTGCACCTTACCTGCGTGGATTTCCCTCTCTGGGATCCCCTCACACAACAACGTGAGAGCTGTCTTCCCCTCTCTACCTGTGCAGATATCCCCTTTGGATTCCCCTCTCATGACGGCGTGGGAGCTTTCTCTCTCTCTCTCTCTCTCTCTCTCTCTCTCTCTCTCTCCCTAATAAACCACTTTCTGCTAAACTCTTTAGATCTGATATGTACTTGAACGGTAAGCTCACCACAGGCCAGGGCCCTCTTCCCCATTCCTGGGGCAAGGGAGGCCAAGAACCTCAGGGCACATCCCACTGGGGAGGGAGCTAAGCCCCATCCCGTCCTGTGACCAGGTTACACTAGGCCCCAACAAACCAAACCAAACCAAAATGGAGTTGCTTGTGCTAAGACTTTAAGGAAACACATAGATTCTAGAACAGACCAGGTTTTTTTTTTTTCTCCTGCAACTCTCTATAACAAATATTCCTGACAACATAGGTATCCATCCCCTGAAGTTCCCATTAAATCTTTAACTAAATTCGTTTCTTCTCACCTAGAGACCATCAGGCTTTAGATTATCATGCAGCAAAGTTTCCAGCCAGTTCCAGGTGAAGACACCACCCCTGACCATCAAGAAGCTACACTGCCTTCACTAGACAGAGCAGGAAAAGAGTTTCGTCATCCTCGATAGGTAGGGACTGTGCCTCAAGCCAGCATGAAGCAGTTACAGAAAAAAGATGATCGGTCCCTCTACCTCCCATGAAGATTTATGGAGATCACATCTCTTACAGGGGAAATGAGGCAAGAAAATAGGGTCTGGAGGCAGGGAACATAAGGCAGATTCACACTTCAACTTGACAGGAAATATCATCTCCATAGGGCAGACGTGAAGTAAATGACTACGTAACTTTACTCCACCCTCATCATTTACCTAGGGTCATACACCAACTAACTAATGGAATCCTCTAGAGGATTTTTAAACTCCCAAAAATTCTGTAACAGGGCCCTTCTCCCACACTGTGGAGTATACTTTCATTTTCAATAAATTTCTCCATTCTTTCTTCACTGTGTGTTTTGCCCAATTATTTGTTCAACATGCCAAGAACCTGGACACCCTCCACTGGTAACAGTAGTGGTGAGGCCGACAAACCCTGATTTATGTTGCTTATTATTATTTTTTTTGAGACGGGGTCTCACTCAGTTGCCTAGGCTAGAGTGTAGTGGCATGATCATGGCTCACTGCAGGCTCAATCGCCTGGATTCAGGTGATGCTCTTGCTTCAGTGTCCCAAGTAGCTGGGACTACAGACACATGCCACCACACCCGGCTAATGTTTGTATTTTTTTTGTAGAAACTGGGTCTCTCTATATTGCCCAGGCTGGTCTCGAACTCCTGGGCTCAGGCAATTTGCCTGACTTGGCCTCCAAAGTAATCCCTTGTAATCCTTGTAATCCCTGCTGAGATTACAGGCGTGAGCCACCACTCCCACCCCATGTTGCTTGATCAATCTTGCACTTTGGAAATAAAACCAATTTGATTATAATGTAATATTCTTTTTATATATTACTATATCTAATTTTCTAATATTTTGTTTAGGATTTGTATCTATATTCATGAAAGAGATGGTCCTATAATTTTCCTTTCATGTAATGTCCTTGTCAGGTTTTGGTATTAAGGTTGATTTGGCCCCATAAAATGAATTGGAAAGAGTTCCTTCTTTTTCAATTCTCTGAAAGTGTTTATGTAAGATAGATGTGTTTTCTGACTTCCTTTGCAGTCAGACCTGCCTCTGCTCACCTCTTCAACTCCATAAACCATTGATATGTCCTTTGTCTAAGCCTGAGAAATTTAGTGAACCCAGTTACAGCACTAAGCAAAATTACTGTTTCTTAAAGGTCAGAACTCACCTGAACCTACTGGATCCCTGCAAGGCTGGGAACAGGTGGAAAATCTCGCTTTGCCCTCAAGCCTAAGTTTTATGATCTACCTCAGACTTTTATCACTTTGGTAGTTACTAGGCACTGACTCAAATGCTAATAAAGTAGGCTACTAATTCCCATTCGGCCATTGTTCCTGGTCTATAGCTGCCTCGGGTAGGAACCCTCTGAGAATAATAGGGCAGGATCAAGACACTCTTGGGACCCCCCCATAACACTTTCATAGCAGCTCTGAAATCTTACCTTTTTACCACTGTCATCTACCGTGTCTTCTATTGCTAACTAAACTTTTAACTCCTTTGCAGGAGTTGAAAACCTTTTCTATACCTTGCCTGTCAAGACAACTGGGTGGTACAGGAGGGGAGAACATAAATTTTTGCATTGGACAGACCTATTTTAAATTTTAGTTGTGCCACTATGAGTAGGGTTGCCTGAAACAAGGCATTTAGCTTTCTTAGTGGAGCCTCTGTTTACTCATCTGTGAAGTGGGACTAATAATGTCGACTTCAGTGGTGTATTTAGGAAAAAAGGAATTTATTAAGGGGTTTAGATGGTGCACAGCCTCAGAGGGCTGAAGACACAGACACTAGGCTGAGCTTCTAGAAACAGCTCTCAACACCAGCACAGAGCTGGCCCACCCAGGGAGCTGCTACTTCTATCCTAATCAGGAAGCACTAAACTGGAAGACCACCCTTGACAGCGAGAAAGCAGTGCTGGACCCACGCCCACAAAATGTCTTCCTCCTGCCGGTTTCTTCACTTGATTCAAAATCCCATTCATGTGCAGCTGATTGGAGAAACCAAAATTGCATTTGTGATGCTAGCTGCAAGCAAGTCTGGAAAATGCGTTTTTTTGCTTTCCAGCCTCTGCATGCTGGGAAGGTGCTGGAACTGGGGATGAGCAAGCCTATTCAGTGTACCCTCTACAGTTGGCTATCCTATTTTCATACCTGTTTCCTTTCACGTCTGTTTCAGGCATCTGTGTTCTCAGGCCCAGCTAATGAATCATGATTATTCTTAGTTATGACAACCCTCTTCCTTTTGCAGCTAGGGGTAGTCACATGACCCAGTTTGGACCAATGAGAGTAAGGGGAAGTCTGCTGCGGGCCGTGTGTAGAGGCTTCTGGGAAGGCTTTTGTTTTTCAATAAAAGGGACAGCTGTAGATTGATGCCAGCTCTTCCCCTTTCATTCTGCCTTGAATGTCTGGAGCTCCAGCAGCCATCATGTCAGCGTGAGGATGAAAGGCCAAAGAAAAAGCTGGCAAAAACAGAAATGTGGAAGATCATAAGCTCTTGTTGGCAGTGTTGAGCTGCTGAGCTAACTGGAGTAAATGCCTCCCTCTAGAATTCTTGAGAAAAATACATTCATATTGATTTAAACAACTGCTAGTTGAGTTATCTGCTATTGTAGCTGAAAGTATTCCTGACTGATAGATAATTCTTCCTCTTAGAAAGGATGTGACTGGACTGCTGATGACGTGGTCAATCTATGAGACTAGATAATTCACATATAGATTTTTAAGTCTTCCATATCCCCTCTTACGGCTTAAATTTCCATAAGAACAAACAATGCTGCCTTTCTCTGGGGAAAGGAGAGGAACTTTCTAGGAGTCTCAGAAGAGGGGCTGGTGGGAGCAGGAAATACCTGTGACCCTCCATCTTCAGAGCCCAGTCAGGGGGTCAGTGGAGAATGGGGATCTCTGAGAGTGCAGCTGAGAATTAGAGGAAATGTTGGCGCAATCAGCGGCATGGTGACCAGCCTGGAGGTCGTGGCGGCCATGCCTGACCAGAGAGGAGATGCTGATGGGCAAGTGGACGAGAGACAGAAAAAGTAGAGAACAGAGTCGGTCTCTGGGACCAGGAGAAGAATGTTGGGGAGATGACACCCAAATGAGGCGACTCAGGGAGAAATGAGTTTTCCAAGTGATGGCCTCAAGCACTGCTGTATTCAGTCCTCTTCTTCTGGTCTGCAAAGTACAGGAGGCAGAGGATTGAGGCTGGCTGTAAGAACCAGGGATCAAGTGGACAATGTGTAACAGTAAAATGTTTACTCTCTCTGTTTGCTGTGAGCTTCCACCCATTCCTTGTTGATCCACACAACCAGTGAGCACTGGGTCCCCACTCTGCATGAGGCACCGCGCCAGGTACTGGTGATGGTGCAGGGAGAACATTCCTATCTCTGAAGAACCCAGGCTAGTCATGGAGAAATAGAAAGGTAAACTGACACTTTTGGGGAGACTTCAAAACGAGTGCTCATCTGATTTGTGAATGCCTCCTCAGGAAAGGGATGGCCTGGCAGCAATGGGAAGGATGAGCAGGTGAGGGATATGGCCAGTGGGAGGAAGACCTTTTACACTGGCTTAGGGGCAGGAGAACCTTAGGTTCCCAGTTGATCACAGCTGGAACGCGAAGTTCAGGGGAAGAGATTAATAATCTGGAAAGGCACTGCAGCCTGGTTAAGTTGGAAAGAGCCAGGCTGTGGAGTCAGACCTCTGACTCATCTCTGTGGCCTTGGGCATGTCACGTAACCCCTTGGAGCCTGTTTCCTCTTCTATGATTAGGCACAATGGTTCTTTCCTCTTGGAAAAAGTTTCACTGGGGTAACAAATAACTAGGAATTATTAATTAGGAAAATGAATGTAAAATAATGATCATATTATCTGGCACATGATAGGCATTTAAGAACAATTTAATCAATTCCAAAAAAGCATCTTCCCCCTAAATTTGCATATCTCTGATATTGAGATTCATTGTTAAGGCCTAAGTGACAGCATCCTTTCTTATTGGCACAGGAACTAATGGTGTCATGCAGTTGACGCCACCTTCCTTTCAATGAAATATGGTGGTTCTTTGGAGTGTCTACAATAAAGAGCAGAAAACTTCTCTGTAAAAGTTCAGATAGTAAATATGTTAGGCTTTGTGGGTCATATGGTCTCTGTCGTAATGACTCAACTTTGCTCTTCTATTGCTAAGGAAGCCAGAGACAATATGGAAATCTTAAATGAGTGTGGCTGTGTTCAATAAAGCTATTTTTGGGCACTGGCTGTTGAATTTCATACAATTTTTATATGTCATAAAATATTATTCTTTTGTTTTTCTGTCAGCCATTCAAAAGTAGAAAACACTACTAGTTCACAAGCTGTATAAAAACAGCTTGGATTTGGCCCACTGTGCCCCTACCACAATGATACCTACGGCAGATGGCCAAGCATGGCTTTTCATCAGTGTCTGTGCTTTATGCCTCTGTGACTACCTGGACAGTTTCCAGAACACTTTCAAGCTTCACTAGGAATGATTTGTGATGGCGTTTGGGGGCATCAGAGGCAATTTGAATCTAGAAACTCAGTTGGGTAGACTGGAATTGGGGATGTTTCCTGGAGGAGCTGCTTCATGAACTGAGTTTTGCAGGATGAATTCAATATGTGTGGTGCAGCGGAGAAACACAAGCAAAAATGTGGAGCGACTCTGTCCACGTATGGAGTCAGGCGTGGCTAGAGAATAGGTGCTGAGGACAAGGAGCTGATGCAGAGTGATGGGCTCAGGGCATGCTGGGCCTTGGAAGCCAGGCAAAGACGTTGATGCCAAGGCAGGAGTTCTTCACTTGAGGACCAGAGATTGGGCTTTAGATAGTCTACAAGTGTCTTGTAATTTATGCAAAATTTTCTGGAATGTTTATTTTTCTAGGAACAAAGTTTATACCTTTTATCGAATTCTCAAAGGGGCAACGTAATCCCCACTAAGAAAATAAGATGACGGCACTGAAATGAGTGAGGAGTCATTTGTGGTGGACATCATCAATCTGGATGGCTGCCTGCCTTGGTCAGTTTCCCACATCTCTAGGAAGGCCCTGGCATGCAGGGATGGGCCCTCGTTGTCATTTCTTTGGAAATGACATAGTCCATAGCCCATGACATCACCCAGCTAATTTTGTATAACTAGGAATTATTAATTAGGAATTTTGTACCTACCTGACTCTGCTGCCTGGCCACAGTTGACTGGTCTAGGTACCTTATTCAAGTGAGTGTCCCAGGAGTTTTAAAACCTAGAATCAAAGGTGGTCGCTGGTATTGGAGGTGACAGCTAGATGAAGAAAAGGAATATATAGCTTAGGGTGATATGTGGCTAACATTGCCCCTCCCATAGTAGAAACTGGTATAAATTAGAAGAGAGTAAAAACAATATACCAGGAAAAGTAAAAACACAAAACTTCAGATGAGAATTCTGGTGGTATTGAGTCAAGGTACCCTGGTCTTCATCTCATCCCTGCCCTTTTCATGGTGACCTGAGGTAGTCCTATGTCCTAATATTAAATCTGTTCTTGCCTCACTTTAATCAGATTTGGTTTGTGGTGAATTAAAGAATCCTAAGCAAAGCGGGTGGCATGATCAGTGTAGCTGCCATGAGGGGAATGAACTAGAATGAGGAGGCCAGGGACCAGGAGGGAAGTTATTGCAGTGGTCTTGCGGGGAGATGAGAGGCCTGGAACAGAGATGGCTGTCTTGGTATGGAGAGCCAATGAATGAATAGGAAACGTATTTCCAGGGCAAAATCAGCAGACATGGTTATTGATTAGATATGGAGCCTGAAAGAGGGGAAGGAGGAAGGGTGGGTGCTGGAACTGCAGGAGGTGCTCAGGTTACACCATATGGTGCTGGAAATCCAGGACTATGGGTTTGAGGTTTAGAAGGAGGCTCTAGGCTGGATATGAAAATTTATTAGCTGAGAAGTAGTAACTAAAGTCATGGCAGTGAATGAGGTTGTCTAGGGCAATGTAGCAAGGGCCATCACATGCTCTGCCCAGTCCAGCACGGTCAGTGGACACGAGGTCACCAAAGGAGGGGGACACAGAACTCTATCCAGAGCACTGTGAGGCTCTGGGGGGCAGGCTGCATATTTATTTTGGTGGTAGGGGGAGCAGTGACCTCATTTTCCAGGACTGGAGAAGGGGAAGCCAGGATTTACCTGGCTATGTGTATATATTCTTTCTTTATACCTTTTCTTTTCCTTTTTTATTTTTTTTAGACAGAGTTTCACTCTTTCTCCCGGGCTGGAGTGAGGTGGTGCAATCTTGGCTCACTGAAAACTCCGCCCCTGGGTTCAAGCGATTCTCTTGCCTCAGCCTCCAGAGTAGCTGGGACTGTAGGCACCCGGCCACCACACCCGGATAATTTTTGTGCTTTTAGTAGAGACTGGGTTTCACCATGTTGGCCAGGCTTGTCTTGAACTCCTGACCTCAGGTGATCCACCCGCCTCTGCCTCCCAAAGTGTTAGGATTATAGGTGTGAGCCACCATGCCCGGACAATATACCTTTTCTTTTTTAAGAGCAAAGTAGCATGGGACTAAGGAGGTGGTAATGATCTGTGCTTGGAAGGAAGAGAAAGAGGGCTGGTGGGCGGACATGAGATTAGAAGGGGCAGAAAAAGAGAGCCAAAGGAGAGATTGGCGGTAACAGAAAATCCCCAGCCAGCCCAATGGGGATAGGGTGGGGGAGAAGCAGAGCCTAATGTGTGCAGGGTCATGCTGTGAGGCAGAAAGAATAAGGACAGAGTGTATAACAGATCCTGTTTCCATCCTGGTTAATTCAGCCCTCTGAGTCTCAGTTTCCCCATCTGTGAAGCAGGAATAGCAGCAGTTGTGGGGATTACAAATAATTAATCAAAGTCAGGTATTCCTTGATATCTGAACTCTCTGTATCTGAATACTCATGACGATGGCTTGCAAAGTTATTGCCTCTAATTTCCTGCCCTGATGGAATACCTGCCTGATTGGTCGACTGGTGTGCCAGTGACAACATTTACATTGTGGGTGAGCCCTGTTGAGCGTTCTGTAGTGTGTACTGCAGTCCTGTCTCAGCTCTTTCTCCCTTTATCGCATTGTCCAAATGTGTTGAGCATCATTTGCTGGCATCTTCCTCACATTATAAGTGAAAGTATCTTCTGGGAGATTGTAAAACTGGGGAAGACAGTGAGTGAGCTTAGGTGGCCTGGAAACAGTCTTCATTAACAGAAAAAGCAGAAGTCATGAAGAGTATTAAGGGCAGGGGCGTGTGCACAGAATGAAGCTGCCCATGTACGTGCCCATCACCCAAGCCTGCGTCAGGCAGGCAAGCTATGATGACAAGAGAGTGTGGCCTTGACACAAGCAGATTCGTCGTAGGTAAAAATGCAATGACTGGAGCATGGTCCCAGGCTGTACAACTGTAAGCGGAGGAAAAGCAAACAGATGTGCACTCGGATTTTTTTTAACCCAATGATTCATCTACGGCTTCAGATAATTGGTCAGAGCCATTTGCTTCCCAAATCTTAAATGTCAAAAAGAAAGGGTATTCCCAGTTCCTGGGATGTGGGCGTGGACCAGCCTCAGCCATCTCACCTACCTTATAGCCACCACCTCCTCCTCTTGCCCCTGAACCTCACTCAGGAAACTATTGTATTGATTAGTGTAATTTTCAAATTGGCTTATTTATGTATTTTGTTATGCTAAGTGGCACTTGTAGTCAGTACATGTTTAATATACCATTTCAGTGTAATTAACATTACCGTACATGTTTATTGAAAGAAAATATAACCTGCATCTACCACTGTACAGTATCATTATGTATCAATTACATCAAATGAGGTCAATACTTTGTATTATGTAGAGATTGTAAGGCTTCATATTATGTGAAAATCCTCAGTAGTTTATTAAATAGATGTTTCAGGGTGTTTTACTGCTATTCAGACAAAGTGGCTGGGCTTTTTAGGTGGACTGTGAATATAATATTAATTTTTCTATTTAAAATAATGGAACACAAGCTCCTTCTGGCCAAGTTTTCTCTGCTGCCTGGGAAGCCACAGTGGTTAAGGGGCCTCCAACTGTTCCAAAGAACAATCTGGAAGCTTCTACAGTGATTGAGAGTAGACAAAGACATCCTGGAGCCATTAGTTAAATGACCTAAGGAAGCTAGTGTGCCAGAATCCCAAAATGTCAGAGGCAGGGATATGGGGACCTTGAAGAGCAGGCAGGCCAACCCTCCCCATCGGACAGAAGGGAAAACGTGGCCCACCTGGAAAGGGACTGGCCCGGCGCTGCATGATGAACTGGTCATTAGGTGAAGCCAGATTTCCCGTCCCCAGTGCCAGTGTCTTTCCACTCATCTGGTCCATTTCAATTACCGATGGGGAAACTGAGGCCATAGAGAGCAATGACTTACTTGGCCAGGGTCAATCCACAGGCGAATGGCAGAGTCAGGAATAAATCAGCGTTCAGACCTGTCACCATTCTTAGACACCATCAAGCCCAACCTGGCGTTCAGCTGTTGAGAAGCCAGGCCCAGAAAGGGGAGCAAGAGATTGCATTCCTACCAGAATCTCGTTTTGCTGCCCCTGGTGTTCTGCGTTGGGTGGATGGAGGGGCAGACAGAGGTGCCATTCTCTGAGCCTAGGGACAGGCTTAGAGGGAAAGGGTGATTTGGTTTAAATGGGCTGAGTGGGAGGTTCTTGAGGGACATCAGCCCTTGGGTGGATGGGGCTGTGTGAGGAGGGGGATTGGTGCACGAGGCAGGAGTTGAGGCAGGAAACAGGGTTCTTCAGAAATCCTGGGGTAGCAGGCAGGTGGTTCCAGAAGAGCCTCTGGATGCTGATTCAACGAAGTCCAGGATTTCTATTCAATTTGAATGGAAACTTGTGGATTAGCGAGTTCAATTCAAAATAAGAGGACAGCGCAGCGGAAGAAAGAAAACTAAGCCCCAGCATAGAGTCTCAGAACTTGAAAGGACACCCAACTTTTTACAGATTGGGAAACTGAGACTGGGAGGGTGCAAGGACTTACCCAAGGGCACAAGTCACAGTCAGGACCAGAACCAGCCCCTCCTGTCCAGCTGTCTTCCCACCCACCCAATTTCAGCACATTGAGGTTTTGCAACACCGACAGCTGGGCTGGCTGTGTTTTTTAGAATCTCTGTCAACAGAGGGAGCCGCTGGCTCTTTTCCAGAATCTGAGCCCTTTCGTGGGTCTGCCTGAATCCCTGAGGTCACTCTTGGAGTTCAGGCTGTCACCAGCCCTCTCCAGCCACAGACCCTCCCGGTTCTTAGCCTTTCTTCCTGATTCCCAGACAAGATTTCCTCCTCCCACTGGCATGCAGCTTCCCCAAGCTCCAGGGCTGCCCTCCCAGAACAGCAGTCCCAGAATAGCCCTGGCCAACTCACTTGGGCAAAATATGTATTCCAAGGAAGCTAAAGCCTTGAGGTTTCTAATTAGTTTCTTACCCACAGACTGTTGTTTCCTTTTTTAGAGCATGAACTCAGAGGACACAGCTACTTCTTTCCATGAATAGGCTGTCTCCCAGGCATGAAATTCCAGGAACCAGCAGGGCCTTTCAAGGTTGGTTTCAAGGGAAGAGCGTGTCCCTTGTAGGGTGGCTGGAGCCAGCTCCAAGAGCCTGAAAAAATCATCTTGGCACCAAGTCTGATGCAACTCTGGACCCAACAGGAATCTTAGAGGATTTCCCACAACCTTAGTCACTCACCTTCAAATCATCCACACTGACTCAGCCTCTCCTTCACTGAACAAATATTTATTGAGCATCTACTACATGTCAAACCTCTTCTAGGCAATATAACTTTTTGGATACAACAGATTAAACAAACAAAGATCACTGCAGTCAATAAATGAGTGTTTCAATGGGGGATTGTAAAAGAGATTTTGGTACTATTTTATGTGTACATAGAATCAAGGGGGTATAGAACTTTGGTATTGGATGGACCTGAGTTTAAACACACTCTGTTCTGTGATCTTGGGTAGTCATTTGAATTTCTCTGAGCCTCAGTTTCCTCAATCCTTAGGTGGAAATAAAAATTCCTACCTTATCCAGAATCAGTTAAATATAGAGTTAACCATATGACCCAGCAAGTTCATGCCTAAGTTACGTACCCAAGGGAAAAGAAAAACACATTTTTTATCTTCCACACAAAAACTTGTACCTGAGTGTTCACAGCTGCAGTATTCCTAATAGGCAAAAAGTAGAAGCAACTAAAATGTCTTCCGTCAAAGAAGAAGTAAACAAAATGTTTTATATCATACAATGGAATATTATTCGGCAATAAAAAGGAGTGAAGTACTGATACGTGCTAAAACATGGATGAACCTTGAAAACACTATTCTACTTGAAAGAAGCCAGACCACGTTATATGTTTCCATCGATGTGAAATGTTTAGAATAGGCAAATCCATAGAGACAGAAAGTAGATTAGTAGTTGCCTCTGGCTGGGGGAAATGGAGGAATTAGGGTGTGATTGGGAAGGGGTGTGAGATTTCATTTCAGGGTGATGAAAATATTCTAAAATTGCTTATGATGGGTGTGCAACTCTGTGAATATACTGAAAGCCACTGAATTGAAAGCCACTGAATTGTACACGTTAAATGAATGAGTTTTATAGTATGTAAATTATATATCATGAAGTTGTAAAAAGAAAAAGTCTTACCATGTGAGGCTCTTTGAGGATAAAATTGTAAGAATACAATGCACCTAGCCTAGTGTCTGGCACTTGGTACATGTTCAATAGATGCTTTTATTCTGCTAATAATCTTTCACAGTTGTCTTATACAAAAGGTTAAAATTATGTCTGTTGTCCACATACAGATGATAGAACCTTTGGTCATCCATGTTGTGCCTTGAGCAGATGTTCTTTCCTTACTCCCAGTGCCTGCCCTTTCTCTGCCTGTTGACATCCTGCCTGTATCACAACCCAGCTCAGATGTCATCTCTTTGAAGCCTCCTTGTTGGTTCAACTAAAAATCCTCGGGCGTTTTTAGTGACCCTCAGAAGGGGCATTCAGAGGCAAGCTCTTGTCACTGTCTGGCTTGCTTCCAAATTCTTCTTGAACACACCATCTGTCCATGTGTCCTGCTCTCTGCGTCCAGCGCCATGGCACCAGGCACAGCAGGCGTGATCCTCTAACAAGAGTGTTCACAACACACATGCCCTGTCTTCCTTGCCACAGCACCTGCAGAAGGCAGAATTCTGAGATGGCTCTCCTGGCCTTTGCCCTCTGATGTTAATGTTTTGATTATGTGACATGGCTAGAGGAATTCTGTGGATGAAATCAAGGTTACTAATCAGCAGACCTTAAGGTAAGGAGATGGGTGGGTCTAATCTAATCATGGGAGTCCTTTAAAAGCAGTGAGTTTTCTTTGGCTAGCAGTAGAAAAGGCAGTCAGAGAGGTTCAAGGCATGAGGCAGATTTGGCTAGAGGGAGGTTTTCCCTTGCTGGGTTGGAGGGGGCCAGTGGGCAGCCACTAGGAACAGAGTGGCCCCCTGGCTGACAGCCAGAAAGAAAATGAGGACCTCAGTCGTATGACAAGGACCTGGATTCTGCCAACAACCTGGATTACCTTGAAAGCAGATTCCTCCCCAGAGCCTCCAGACGAGAGGCCAGCCCAGCCAACACCTTGCCTTTGACTTTGAGAGACCCTATGCAGAGAACGCAGTTGACCCCAGTTGGACTTCTAACCTACAGAAATAGGAGATAATAAATAGATGTTATTTTAAACTGCTAAGTGTATAATCATTTGTTGTGAGGCCATAGAAAACTAACGTGGCACCCATCTCTGGAGAGAAGTTTTATCCCTGTTTTTTAAGTGATGAGGCACAGAGAGGTATTGTTGCTTAGCCAAGATTGCATAACACATGAGTGACAGGCTGAGTCACAGCCTAGGGCAGGGGCCAGCAAACATGTTTTGTAAAGGTCTAGATAGCATAGCAAATATTTAGGCTTTGTGGGCCATACAGTTTCTATTATAACTATTTCATTCTAACATCGTAGCACAAAAGTAATATGTAAAGACCGTGTTCCAGTAAAACTTTTTAAATACTACAATTTGAATTTCATAAAATTTCTGCACATAATGAAATATTCCTATTTATTTATCTTTGAGACAAAGTCTTGCTCTGTCACCCAGGCTGGAGGGCAGTGGCACAGTCTCAGCTCACCGCAACCTCTGCCTCCCAGGTTCAAGCAATTTTCCTGCCTCAGCCTCCCAAGTAGCTGAGATTACCAGCGCCCACCACCATGCCTGGCTAATTTTTGTATTTTTAGTAGAGCAATAGAGTTTCACCATGTTGGCCAGGCTGGTCAAGAACTCCTGACCTCAAGTAATCCACCCTCCTCAGCCTCCCAAAGTGCTGGGATTACAGGTGTAAGCCACCATGCCGGACCATTAAATACTCTTTTCATTTTCTTCAACCATTAAAAAGATGTGGAAACCATTCTTCTTAGTTGGCAGGCTGTATAAAAAGTGGCAGTGGGTCAGGTCTGTTCTGTGGGTCACAGTTTGCTAGCACCCCCCAGGTGCCCGACTTTCAGCCCAGGGCATCAGTGATTATCCATAGTGGCTAAGCGGTGGTACAAAAGGCGGTGGACACCAAGCCTCTGCATCTAGGTCCCTGTTATACTTCAGATTTGCTCTGTGACTTCCAGCAACTCACTTTCCTTTCCTAGGCCTATAAATCAAAGCAGGGTAACGGCATTGAAATCTTTTCTCTATGCACCCCCCCTGCTCCCAGGGATTTTTCCAAAGCAAAGCTAACACAGAACTCTACCTTCAAAAGCTGACCTAAAGGGCACCTGCTCTGACTGGCTGGGAATGTGGCTGGGGTCCCTGCCCACTTCCTCTCATTCCACCCCCAGGAACCCCAGAATCTCTGTAGAATACAGTCTGCAAACCTTTGAACCAGCCACTCTCTAAAACCTAAGGCAGTCTAAACCAGGGATTCTCAACTCCAGGGCTTGACATCTGGGACCGGATAATTCTTTGTTGTGGGTGCCGTCCTGTCCTGTATTGTAGGTTGCTACTAGATGCCAATGGCAACCTTCCCACCTCAAGCTGTGACAAACCAAAACTGTGTCTTGGGAGGGTGGAGATGGGCAAAATTACCCCAGGTTGTGAACACTGGCCTAAGCCACCTCTTTCATGAAACCAAACCTCAGAATCCTTTCGCTATTTGGTGTTAAAGAATGTGCTCAGAGATCTTCCTTCCTTCCTTCCTTCCTTCCCTCCTTCCTTCCTTCCCTCCTTCCTTCCTTCCTTCCTTCCTTCCTTCCTTCCTTCCTTCCTTCCCTCCTTCCTTCCTTCTCTTTCTTTTCTTTCTTCCTCTCTCTCTCTTTCTTTTTTTTTACCACTTTGGGACACTGAGAAGTCACCTAGAAAAGGTGAACTGTAACCTGAGTTTTCAGGGAAGTACATGACCTCACCAGGTGAGGAAAGGACCTTTGTGGCCAAGGTGTGGCATTGTCCCTGGGACACAGTAAACAGTGAACTCAGGGAGGATATGGTAGGGAGGACAGGAAGTGACGCTGGGAGGTGGCCAGGGACTTGGTTAAAAGTCTGCAGATGCTTGGAGATGGGGTTGTTATTCTGAGGGCAATGGGGGAGCTGTTGAAAGGTTTGGCAGGTGAGGGACTGATGGATGCTGGTTTGGAAGCTCAAACTGTTGTCTCATGAAGGGCAGTCAGTTTGGGGCAGAGAGGCCAGTGAGAGGCAGGAGCAGCGACCCAGGCTGTCACAAAGAGGGGACAATGTGGCAAAAATTAGAGAAATACATATGGATCTGGAAGATTCAGACTGCCATGGATTTCAGCAGCTCCTCTCCCCAGTCCCCACTTATTAGCTGTGAGCCCCAGGCAATGCCCTTCTCTCTGAGCCTCCATGACTTAGCTGAGACAACTAAATGGGAAGAGTGTGTGGCTGGTGACATGTAATAAGTGGGTACAAATGGTAGCTCCCTTCCCTACCCCGTTGAGGCAGAAGCTGATGACCCATTTTCTTTCTCTCTCTCTTTCTCTTTCTTTCTTGAGATGGAGTTTCGCTCTCGTTGCCCAGGCTGGAGTTCAATGGCATGATTTCGACTCACCGCAACCCTGGGTTCAAGCAATTCTCCTACCTCAGCTTCGCAAGTAGCTGGGATTTACAGGCATGTGCCACCATGTTCTGCTAAGTTTTTGTATTTTTAATAGAGATGGGGTTTCTCCATGTTGGTCAGGCTGGTCTTGAACTCCTGACCTCAGGTGATCCACCTGCCTCGGCCTCCCAAAGTCCTGTGACTACAAGTATAAGCCACTGCGCCCAGCACTGATGACCAGTTTTCTCCTCTGAGTTGCCCAGCCAAAGCCAGGGAGAGTCTGAGTATGCTTGTTCAGAGAGGGTCACCAAGCTGCCTGGGCAGCATCGCAGATCTGTTGCTGGGACCAGTTTCTGAAAGGTGGGGGAGAAGACAGAGCCAGAAAACCTGGGGTAGATTCCTGGATTTCAATCAGCACTGGGGCCCAGCCCCTTCTGGTCCCAGCTGTACTGCATCCAGCTGGGTCCTGAGCCAAGTGACACCTGGTCCCTACACATGGGAGGTCCCCATAAACGAGGGGAGACCCACAAATAGAGCCATTGTGTCATGTGAGGACAGACCCAGGCCAAGTCCTCAGGCTAAGGTCTTATTAAATCCCAATAGCCACCCTAGGAAGGAGGTGCAGTTGTCTCTGTTTTACAGAGAAGGAGGTGGCCAGAGTCTTCCAGCCTGAAAGTGGCTAAGGCAGGAAGGAACTGTGATTTGTTCAGTTCCAGGGCCTGAGCTTCTGGCCTGGCCCAGGGACTCAGATTGCAGCAGGGCCTGAGGGTTGTGCTAGCAACACCATCTTGTCCAGGCCTGGACCCCAACATCACCAACTTGTGACTCACTTCTGGGACTACACAGGTAGGGCTGGGAGGGTCCATTTTGACCAATGAGGGGCCCACAACGCACACAGATGCCTGCCCTGCAGAGAAGAGTGGAGCCAGGAGCCAAAAGCTCTGTGGCCTCCAGTTTCCCATTCATATCTCCCCTGAGCTCACAAGGGTGTGCAGAGGGCTGCTGGTGGCCTTCAGTCCCACCTCCAGACTGAGCAGAGCAAAGTCAAAGGAAGTCTGGCTGGGCCTTGTCTCAGCTCTGGAGCCTTGCACAGACAGGCCTGTGGCCCTCTCTGAGCCTTAGTTTCCCGTAGTAATATGGAGACATTGATAGACCACATGCACGATGAAGATGAAAAGAGATCCCAGGTAAAAGGACTTCACCTGCGGGAGGAGTTAGTGCTCAGAGAGTGCTCATACTCTCAGGTGGAATATTTCTTCAGAGACAGAGTTTCGGGGCTGGGGCCTGGGCCCTGCCGCTGATCTGCTCTGTGACCTGGAGCCAGTGGCTTCCTCTCTCTGGGCTACAGATCCCTGCTAGCCAGGCTGTTCCACCTTCTGTCCTTGGGCTGGGAAGAGAGTTAGTCACCCCCAGCTCACTGGGGAATCTAAGCCATGGCAAGGGCAAACCGGCCCCAGTCCCCTGGCTTCTGGAGTAGCAGGAAAAGGCAAGAACAAAACCCAGACCTCAGCTGGCCCTGGAACTGGCTTCCCTTGGCCCACATGAATTGGTCAGGATCTCACCAGCCTGTGACTTTCTCCATGCTTTTCCTTCTGCCCAGAGGCTGGTGTCCATTCCTACTCCCCTAAGATACTCAGATGTCCCCTCACAGAAGGATTCTTACACACACACACACACACACACACACACACACACATGTAGGTAACCCTCCAGGCTCCCAGACCCTCTCACAGATTGTAAACACACACACACACACACACACGCACACGCGCGCACAGGTAACCTTTCCTCCAGGCTCCCAAATCACCTGTCCACAAAAACTGCCTTTCAGTAGCTGCTTAACCTGCATGCTTAAGGCATTAAATCCTCACAGAACTGTGTATTAGGGATTATCAGTCCTCCTTGATGGAGGAAGGTTTAGAGAAGTGAGAAGTTAGGTCACACATCTCCAGTCCCTCTCCGGGGCCTCCACCGGCTGGAGCAGTGACCCCAGTAGAGGGGAGTACTTAAATGCTGCTTATTATTGCTGAGAACGTCTCCAGGAACTGTGGTCCTGGTGCGCCGGGAGGGTTTGCTCTCTGACTGCTGCGAAAAAGCCAGTTCCGTCTACGCAGTCTGCAGTAAACACATCGGCAAGTGGCTTTCCCCTCTTTGGGCCTCAGTTTCTCTTTCTGTTAAATAGGGGTGAGCAGGACTGGGCTTGGGACCCCTAAGCCCTGTCCGGCTGAGCGTCGATGACTCCGAGGAGATTGCCTCCACCATTCCCAAGCCCGCCCCGGAGCGCTCCGGGGGGCGGGACGGCCCCCAGGACGTAGGGATCCGATCCTCGCCAAGGCGTTCCGGTCAGCAGCAGCCCCGTCGCTCCCCCGGCCCTGCCGCGCTGGGAAGCCCCAGTCCTCGCCGGCCCAGTCGCGCTGGCGCTTTAAGGTCGGGCGAGGCCAGCTGGGCGACAGCGCTAGACACCTGGAGCTGCCCGGAGCCCCGGCCACCTGGAGTCTCGGCGGGATCCGGCGGCAGGCGAGGACGTGCAGGAGAGGTGGGACGGGCGCGGTCACCACCGGAGTGGAGGGAAGGCCTGGGTCCCGCGCGCCCCTGGGAGCCCTGCTGCAGCGGCAGAGCCCCGCGGGGAGCGCGCAGCCCTCGGGGCCGGCGCCGGGGGTGAGGCCGGGCTCGGGTCCCTGCGCACCCGGCGCGGGCGGCCGAGAGGGCGCGGCTGGTGAGGCCTGGACGGGCCCGGGAGCCCGGCCTCGCTTTTGCAGGCTGAGGAGCAGGGGTGGGGGCGGCGGCCAAGGCCTCCCCCTAACGCCCGCGCCTCCTGCAGACCCGAGGGTCGCTGCCGGCAGGGTCGCGCCGCCCTGGCGTTCCCAGCCACCACGCCTTCACCCGCGCCCAGCTCTCCACGCACCTGGACAGCGCCTTCCACCCGCCGCGCGATGGCCCTGCCCCAGGTGGGTGGAAACGGCCTTCTCTCTCCTTTGCGGGCACTCAGCCCCTTCTACCGCCGACCCTTCCCCTATCCCTTCCCCTAACCTCGGCCACGGTGGCTTGGTGGGCAAAGTGTGGACACCCTGGGCTCCGCCTGGTTTTTATCTTGCTGGGTGGCCTGGGGCCATGGCACTCAGGGCCTCAGTTGGGGGTGGTTTGGGAAATTCTTGTTGGGACGATTTCATCTTTACAGAAAGTGGCATCTAAAGTGCCCTTATTGGGCCGGGTGGGGTGGCTCAACCTTGTAATCCCAGCACTTTGGGAGGCCGAGGCGGCAGATCACTTGAGGTCAGGAGTTCGAGACCAGCCTGGTCAACATGGCGAAATCCTATCTCTACTAAAAACACAAAAATTAGCCGGGCATGGTGGCCGCCGCGGTAATCCTAGCTGCTCAGAAAGCTGAGGCAAGAGAATCACTTGAACCTGGGAGGTAGAGGGTGCAGTAAGTCAAGATTGTCTGACTGCACTCCAGCCTGGGAGACAGAGCAAGACAGAGTCTCCAAAAAAAAAAAAAAAAAAGTGCCCTAGTTGGTATGGAGTAGGGCATGGAGAATGGCATAGGCTCCACCCTGGCTTGGTGCGGGAGTGGGCGCAGGAGGGAGGCTCTGTCCTCCCAACTCTCCTGACAGGAGCAGGGCCTTTCTACTAGACTTTTACAGAAGATGCTGCCCGCTTGCCAGGGGCAGATAATAGGTACAGGCTGGCCCTGCCACTGGTGAGCAGATAGGGCAAGATGAAGGGCAGAGACAGGCACTGAACAGTGCTGTGGAAATAAAAATGATCCTAATGAGAATAAATTTTATCTTAATATATTCTCATTCTCAGGAGCAATGTGGTGTTATTGTGCCCATTTCCAGGGGAGGGCACTAAGGCATGGAGAAGCAAGATCCTGCCAGATCAGGGCACTAAGGCATCCTCGGTCCAGCCTTGTGTCCCCATGCCTCACTTACAGCCTGCCGTCTTGCCATCGCATTTTCATAGCCTGCTTTCCCCTTGCAGGCAGGGATTTGAACCTGGGGATGCTGAGCAGCCTGCCCGTGGTCCCTGAGCTAATGGGGAATGACCACGGTAGTCACAGGGAGTGATCAGTGGAGCCATCTGATTTCGGGAAAGCCCGCCTCTGGCTGGAGGGAGGTGGGGGCAGCCGCAGTCGACAGGCTTCTGGGAAGGGGTGAAATGAGGGCCCTGGATGGGAGCAGATGATGCTCCAGGTGGAGGGAGCACAGGTCTAGTAGAGGCTCCAGGTGAAAGGAGTTTGGGTGAGAACACCCAGCTGTTAGTGACATCCTTGATCTATAATAATAATAAGGAAAACAACCACTGCATGGTGGAACAGGCTGCCCTTCATCCAGTGGACATTGACCTTCTCCACCCCCACCCTCCCCCAGGGTGGCAGGTTAGCATGTGCCCTGCCTGCTGGGGGGGGGGGTGGAATCCACATGAAAGGAGCGAGACCGACACAGAAAATGACGCTGACCCCATGTGAAAACATGCAAAGGGCAGTTGCAGGGGCTGGTCTGAGGCCTGGGAGGAGCTAAGCTGGGAAGGAGGGCCATGCATTCTAAAGACTGAGAGTCATCAGGCGTGGTGGTTCACGCCTGTAATCCCAGAACTTTGGTAGGATGAGGCAGGTGAATCACGAGGTCAGGCGTTCAAGACCAGCCTGGCCAACATGGTGAAACCCTGTCTCTACTAAAAATACCAAAAAATTAGCCAGGCATGGTGGTGGGCGCCTGTAATCTCAGCTATTCAGGAGGTTGATGCAGGAGAATCTCTTGAACCCGGGAGGTGGAGGTTGTGGTGAGCCGAGATCGCGCCACTGCACTCCAGCCTGGGCGATGGAGCAAGACTCCATCTCAAAAAAATAATAACAATAATAAAAATAAAGAGTGGAGCTGCCTGTGCCAAAGACAAGTGCATCTATTCATCGCACAATCTCAATTTTCTTTATGAAAAATGTTGATAGACCTAGCTGTGCACACACATAGGGATTTGACTCAGACTAGACCTGGGTCCAAGTCCAGCAGTCACCCTTGTGGACAAATTGTCACCCTATTGTGGTCACCAATCGTGGACAAATTGTCACCCTAGTGGCCACAGTGTCTTTAGGACACAGTGCTGTTGTGGGGGTTAAGTGAAGGGATACCTGTAAAGCGCTTGGCATGGTGCCCAGTCGAGTGAATGCCCAGCCTAATAAATGTACAGCACACATCTGCTGCTGTCATCATCCTGTATGCAGGACAGGGGGCAATGAATAGGAAACCGCCACCTGGGGATCCTGCTCATCTCTCAGAGCCAAGATTAGTGGTGATTTGTACTTGGCTTTTTTTTTTTTTTTTTCAGATGGAGTTTCACTCTGTTGCCCAGGCTGGAGTGCAGTGGCGTGATCTTGGCTCACTGCAACCTCCGCATCCCAGGTTCAAGTAATCCTTGTGCCTCAGCCTCTCAAGTAACTGGGATTACAGGCGCCCACCACCACACCCAGCTAATTCTTGGATTTCTAGTAGAGACGGGGTTTCACCATGTGGCCCAGACTGGTCTCAAACTCCTGACCTCAGGTGGTCCACCCACCTCAGCCTCCCAAAGTGCTGGGATTACAGGCGTGAGCCACCACGCCCAGCCTGTATTTTGCATTTTTATTCTCTTCTGTGGTTTTCTCATTTTTCCACAATGAGCAGAGACTGTTGTTTGATAGAAAGTAAAAAGCAGTGTAGGTTGCCCCATGCAGGCGTGCCTAGCTATGAGCTCCTTGAGTGCTGAGAACCTGCTGTATCTGGCTTTGGGCAAGGTCCTTCACCTTTTTGGGTCACTCTCCTCATTTGTAAAATGGGAATTTTCCTCTGGCCTGCCCACCCGTGGGGAGGCAGGTGCGAAGCTGGGTGTGAAGGGGACTGTTGAGTACCGTAACATACAGGCAGGGGTTACTGTTCTTGATTTGCTTGTGTGTCTTGTTTTTTGATTTTTTTTTTTTTTTTTTTTTTGACAAACAGGTTTCTCCTCTTGACAGCTTCTCCTAGCTCTTTGATTTTGAGGATGGGGGGCAGGGTAGTCAGAATTTTTTTCTCCCTCCATGAAAAGGCTTTGAGCTGGAGACAGGAGGCACTTGCCCCTGAGACAGAGTCACAAGAAGAGAACTGCAGGTAATCTATAAATGGAATTATCTATATGCGTCCAGAGGTCTTGGGGTTCAGAAAGATTGAGGTCCACTCCCAGAGCACCACTTTGTATACATTCTCTCTCTCTCTCTCTCTCTCTCTCTCTCTCACACACACACACACACACACACGTTTTTAAACACATTTGGTAACATGCCCTTTTGAAATCTAGTTTCACCTACTACATCTTGAACATTTGCCATGCCCTTCAGCCCCTGTGGGATCATGCCTTTGAGCAGCTGCACAGCAGAGTGTCATTTGGATCTTTTGTCATTTGGCTGGGCAAGCCCCACTTGGAGGGGATTTCTGATCATTGAAGCGTCCCTTTAAGGTCTGTGGCCCCGCTCCCTGCTTCACAGGCTCAGCCTAAGGAAGAGGAGACAGTGCTTCTGCAAATCCTCCTAGCAGCGCCCTAGAGAGCCTGCCTTTTATTCGATGAGGAAGCCAGCCTGGGGCAGGTGAGAGGCTTACCCCATGATACAGCTGCAGACGGGAGGACAAAAGCCAGGACTATCCTTCATGTCCCTGTGGCTGTGGCAGCTGGAATCCTGCACCGCCTCCTCTCTCACAGCTCTTCACAACTGTGAGGGTGGATTTTCACCCAACCAGCATTTATTTATCCAGCAACACTTTCCCTTGGATCAGAGGATTTATTGAGCGGCTATTATGTGCTAAGCACTGAGGGGATATAGTGGTGAACAAGGCCAAGATGGACCTTGCCCTCAGGGAACTCACAGATGGGGGAGTGGGACAAGTGAAGCAGAAGTTAAACACAGGTTTCTGCTGTGGCAAAGGTGGCCCAGGGTACTCAGGGGTTTCAAGTTAAAGTGTCTTCAGAGAAGGCTTCTGTGGTGAGGCAGAGCTGAGCCTTGAGGGGAGTTAATGGGAAGTTACAGGTACAGGGAATGGAAGGTACAATGGGCAGCCTAGAAATTGGCTTTGGGGACAACCCAGATCTAGGTTTCAGCCTCCTACGTCTGTTATCCAGGGCCAGGACCCTTCCAGGTTTTACCCCTGTGCATAGTTCTATTTAATTGAGACAGCACTGTATGCATAATTTAGTATACTGAGTTGAAGAAAGTAAGATACGATGTTTCCTCGTCTTGTCAAACCTTTGTGCTGAGCTTGATGTTTTTAAAAAAACAGGCTAATATTAATTGTTGAGTCTAGAGATTATGACATAGTTTACCCACCATTTCTTTATAATTGCACATTTTAGCAATTTCCAAATTATGACCATTATTAATAAGGCCATGATGCACATCTCTCTCTCTCTCTCTCTCTCTCTCTCTGTGTGTGTGTGTGTGTGTGTGTGTGTGTGTGTGTGTGTGAGAGTGTGAGACAGAGTCTTGCTCTGTTGCCCAGGCTGGAGTGCAGTGGTGCAATCTTGGCTCACTGCAACCTCCGCCTCCCAGGTTCAGATGATTCTCCTGCCTCAGCCTCCCGAGCAGCTGAGATTATAGGTACGTGCCACCACGCTCAGCTAATTTTTATATTTTTGGTAGAGATGGGGTTTTGCCATGTTGGCCAGACTGGTCTTGAACTTCTGACCTCAGGTGACCACCCACCTTGGCCTCCCAAAGTACTGGGATTACAGGCGTGAGCCACTGCGTCGGGCCTGGTGAACATCCTTTTCCACAAAGTTTTGCTCCATGTTGTGAGTTTCAGCTTCAGACTCTTCAGTGCCCCCTCTTTCTCACTTGCTCTGGGTCTTGGTACCTTCCTCTGTTCAATAACAGTGTCCCTCTCTCAGGTTTGTGACCAGGTGAAGCCAGGCATCTATAACCAGCAAGCCCTGATCCTGGCAGGCCTAGAGGTTCCAACATGTGTTCACTTCCCTCTGTCCCAGCTCCCTGTGCGGTAGTCAGAGTGGACAGTCTTAGACCCACCAGGCGGACGGAGCCCCTGAGGCCTGGAGGGAGGCCGTGAGTGAAAGTGAACTTACTGAGTGAAACTGAAAGTGAGCTTACTTACTGAGCTCCTGCGATGTCCCAGGCCTGGTGCTGATCTTGTTTATCTCTGATCTTCTAACTAGCCTGGCAAAGTCAGGGCATCATCTCCACTGCACAAAGGAGGAAACTGAGGCCCAGAGGAGTTAAGTGACTTCTCCAAGGTTGTGCAGTGACCTCAGGCAGAGGAGGATTAACAGCTGGCCTCCAGCACCTTTCATATGGCCCATTTCCTCTTCTCTCTCCTTCTCTGTGTCCAGATGTGTGATGGGAGCCATGTAGCCTCCACCCTCCGCTATTGCATGACGGTCAGCGGCACAGTGGTTCTGGTGGCTGGGACTCTGTGCTTTGCTTGGTGGAGCGAAGGGGATGTGAGCACCCAGCCTGGCCAGCTGGCCCCGCCGACGGACTACCCAGCGCCCAAGGGCCCCAGCCCCCTGCTCAGGTCGGTCAGCTTCGTCTGCTGTGGTGCAGGTGGCCTGCTGCTACTCATTGGCCTGCTGTGGTCCGTCAAGGCCAGCACCCGGGGGCCACCCCGATGGGACCCCTACCACCTCTCCAGAGACCTGTACTACCTCACTGTGGAGTTCTCAGAGAAGGAGAGCTGCAGGTCAGCAGGGCAGGGTGGGGCAATGGGTGGGGACCCCAAGTAGGGGCCAGTCACACCAGCCAGCATTTGCAATCCCAGCAAACTCTCATGGCGTTCCTCCTTTGGATCAGACCTTGCCCTGTGCCCTGGGTACATGAAAGCTGATCAGTACGGCCCTGAAGGAGTTTATAGCCCCATGACAGAGGCTGATGATGACCAACCAGAGTAGGTAGTGCTGTGAGAGAGAGGCCTGTCTTCTAAAGACATGGAGAAACCCAGGAAGACTTCCTGGAGGAGGTAGCAGCTGAGCCCAGCTTTGTATGGGACAGAGTAGCAGAGGGTTAAAAGCCTAGGCACAAGAGTCAGAGTCAGATCCACTGGGACCCTGTCCTGGTTCTATCACAAACTAGCAGTTGGGCTTTGAGTAGGTCATGCAATCACCCTAAGCTTTCATTTCCTCATTTGAAGTAAGTAGGACTAATAGCAACAGCAATAACAGCAAACACCTCTGCAGTGCTCGCCACGTGCCAGGCACTGTTCTAAGTTCTCCTCCATACTCACTCATCAGATCCTTCAGCAGCCCTCTGAAGGTTGGCACTGGTATGAATTCCATTTGTAGAGGAGGAATGGAGGCATGGGGACACTAAGTCACTCCCCCAAGGACATCAGCTAGTGTGTGTCAGAACCAGGAGCTGAACCAGGCAGTCTGGCCTCAGCATCTGTTCATGCCCATTCCCTACTTCAGGTGACGCCTGGGAAAATGAAATGACATATGTACGTTGAGCTTTAGCCCAGTGCCTGGCACACAGTAGGTGCACAGCAAATGTCAACTTTTCCAATGGTGGACACGGTGGAAGGAGGCATTTTAGGGAGGCAGAAGAGTGTGCACAAAGGTGTGGGGTCAGGGACAGAGTGTTGCATGAAGACAGCACCTCTCAACCTTTGATTTTCATTATCGGTCTCCCCACCCTGCCTTGCATCACCCTTCTTAGACTTTTTTTTTCGAAATCCTCCTCCATGAAATTGTAATACCCAGATGCACTGTATATTTATGTTCTATATGCATATCTGTGCTTTATACATAAAAAGAGTATAACTCTTCCCAAGAACCAATGTTTGTCCTGTTGAGAATGCATGCATTATACATACTCTTTTATGTAACTTATTTATTCAACAAAGTATGGAGTGTGCCTGTGTGCCAGGGGCCCACGTACATTATCTCCTGTCCTTTTGATTGCCTCCAAGGTAAGAATGACTGTTGTGTCTGCAGAAAAGGAAGGGGAGGCATAGCTAGAAAGTGGCAGGAGCCTGCTGGCTGCACAGCTGGCGTTCTTCCTCCCACCTCACTCCTAAGCTCTGGATCCCTGGGTGTGAGGGGCTAAGCCAGACTGCCGTGAGCTGACCTGGGACCTAGGACCCGGGACCTGGATGCTCCTCTTCCCTGTGTTAAGAGGGAAATGCATTCTGAGTTAAAGAATGTAGGAGCATTCCCGCCACCAGCCTGTGACTTCTTAGAGCTAGAGATGGTGCAGAACAGTCGGCCCTCTGTGTCTGTGGGTCTGCATCCATGATTCAACCAACCATGGATCCTGGTTGGCACACAGTAGGTGCACAGCAAATCTCAACTTTTCCTCTAGTGGACACGGTGGAAAAGAGGCAGTCTCGGGTGGTGCCTGCTGTGAGTTACTTCAGGTCAGAAGCAAAGCCTTCCTGGGCAGATGGCTTGGGCAGGTCCCTTCTCCCCTTGGGCCTCGACTTCCCCATTTATTCATCTACTTATTCTTTCACGCACGTACCAAATATTGATTGAGCATACGTAGGTATGCTGGGTCCTATCCAGACAGGATCCATGAAAAAAGAATTATGTCTGTGCTAAACATATACAAACTTTCATTTCTTGTCATCATTTCCTAAATGATACAGCGTAACAACTACCTACACAGCATTTACATAGTGTGAGATATTTCAGGGCCTTGGGGATTCTCCAGCCAAACCTTTCACTTCTCAGTTGAGAGACCTGGGTCTCAGAAAGACCACGTGACCTACCTCGTCATGCAGTGAGTTAGTGGTCACTTGGAAGCAGGCCAGGCCACAGATGCTCTGGACCAGAGCCTGCTCCTCCCAGCTAGCCGTGTGTGAGTGCAGGGGGTGCGTGTTGCCTGTACACACAGCCATGTTGACGCAACAGGGTCTAGGCACAGCTGCGTCTGGCAGGTGGAGCTCCTTGGCCTTCACTCTCAGTGGGCCAGGGAGGAAGCCCACCCAGGAGGCCACAGGGTGCCCCCTAGCCCATCAAGCTCCAAGACCCAAGTCGTAGACTCAGAAACTGGGTGACTGGGGGTCGAGGAGGCCGCTTCTGCTGCGGTGCTCTTTCCTGTCCCGAGGCTGACCCAGCCCAGCCCTGCTGCCTGCAGAGTCCAGCATCTGGCCCCACGGGTGGCTACTCTGCCATTCCTGGTCCCAGGCACCTCAGTCTCTGGTGGTGCCCGCTGTGGGTTACTTCAGGTCAGAAACAAAGCCTTCCTGGACAGATGGCTCTGACAGGTCCCTTTCCCTCTTGGGCCTCAGTTTCCCCATGCATTCATCTACTTACTCTTTCATGCATGTACCTAATATTGATTGAGCACACGTAGGTATGCTGAGTCCCACTCAGAGAACTGACAGTACCACAGCGGGCAACACAGACAAAACCCTGCCCTCGGGAAGCTCATCTCTTCAGTGTAAGTCCCCTTAATGAGGCAGCTGGAATGGGGCTTCCAGCAGTCCCTGCCCTTTCTTTTATAAGGTGGGAGTCCTTGAGGATGTTACTTAGACCCTCTGAGATGCGTCTGATGCCCCATCTCTCAGTGGGGGTGACAGACCTTTCCCCTGTGGTCGCTGTCGGGCTCATATGGGGGAGAGTTAGGGAAGCATGCACTCTGTAGCTGGTGCACACATCCGCTTTCTCTGCCCTTCCTTTTTTAGTTTACAGTGAGCTCTCATAACCACTAATTGATTTGAGCCTCAACTACTTATGAGGTAAGTGTAAGGATTGGTTCCATTTGACAGCTGAGAAAACTGAGATGAGGAGAGATGAGGTGGCTTGGGGGAGACATGTGACAGGTGGACTTAGCTTGAGCTTTGCAGTCAGACAAAGCTGGGGCTTTGCCACTTAGTTGCCACATGACCTTTACTCATCCATAAAATGGGTGCGGGCCTCTACGCCCCAGGTAGAGGTTGTGAATAAGAAGATCCCAGTACTTAAGTGTTAGGCAAATTGTATTCCATCCCTTGTCCCACTCCTTCTGGCTTTGCCTGACTCCGCTGAAGGGCGGTGGAGCTGGCACCAGGCCCAGGTCTCTTGCCCCAAACAGGCTCCAAAGAGTGGGGTGAGCCCTGGCCTCCATGGCACTTCCTATGCGGGGAGACCACCGTGGCCCCACGCAGCTGCAGAGGTGCCACATCCGAAGGCACCGAGAATGGGGACCTGCTCCCAGAGGGGTGCCATGCGGCTGCCCTGCTCGCTGAGTTCCTGGCATCCTTGACGGTGACCTTGGTGACTTGGAGCTGGGCCGGCCCAACTGGCCACTGAGGTGATAGAGGTGGTGTGAGGGCTACTTCGCATCTGCCCTCTAAGCAAACTTCCTGCTGTGAGCAGAGCTCATGGGCACCTGCGCCCTGCTCTGCCAGCTGTCACCTGCTGGGGTGGCCCCGGGCCTATCCAAAGCCTGTCTCAGGTGTCCAGGGCTCCAAGCATGGCCGGGGCATGGCCGGGAGGTGAGCAGTCAGGAGATAGGGCTTTGGAAGCTAATTACTCACACTTTTCTGATTGTCATGAAACATTTTTTCCCCCATTTTTTCTGCCTCTGAATCTGAAAGGGGAATCATTATCCCCATTTTACAGATCAGGAGAAAGAGGTTCACAGAAGGTAGGAATGTGGTCCAGGTCACACAGCAATAGAACTCAATTTGCCTGCCTCCAGGAGCAATATTCTCTGTCCTGCCCTCATCTGCAAGGATGCTGGGAGCTCAGAGGAGGGCGAGGACAGGTACCTCTCAGCTTCCTGGGCTGTCTTCCAGAGAAGGAAGGAAGGTCTGAGAGTTCACAGGAGCATCGGACAGGGAGTTTCATGTTTGGGACTCCTGGCTGGTGCCCTGCCCTGTACTGACTTACAGGCTAGGTTTCAAATCCAGGATCCCATCAATCTGCTCCATCACCCTGGTCTGTGGCTGGGAGCAGTGAGGCTCAGCAGGCTGCTGTGAGGCTGAGAAGACACGTTGCTGGAGAAAGGCCACGTCCCCGGTGGGTGCTGGGTGTTCACCTGCGGGGCAGCAGCAGGTTCCCAGCAGAGGCCCCTCCATCCACCCTGGAGCTAAGTCCCATCTACTGCCACTTCTGTTCCCCAGACTGGCCTCTTGCCATTGGCCCCTCCTTGGTCTAGGCAGTAGGACTACAGGTGTGGATTAAACTGCTTTCCAGCAGCTCCAAACCCATGAGCCTGGCAAGTGGCTTGGCATCTCTGAACCTGTGGGGCCTGTCATGCGTGAGGCCTGGGATAAGCTTTGCTCCCTGACCCACTCCCCACAGGATCCCCTTGAGATTCTGTTCACGACCCCACTTACATCACAGGCATTGAGTGCCGCCCTGCGTGAACTCATTTAACCTGCTCTCTGTCTGTGAGGCAGGTGCCACTACTGCCCCCCATTTTACAGATGAAACCAGGCCCCCATGAATGGAATTACTGACCTCTGACCCCCTGATCTCCCAGCAGGAACGTGGCTGACCAGGGAGGTGAACCAGCCAGTGCTCAGAATCACAACCACCCTCAGTGTTGGAAGGGACCTTCAGAATCACCCCCAAAGCAGGAGCAGCCCACATCTAGAATCAGTGACATTCCCACCCCACTCCCCACTGTGTGTCCCAGGTGGGGAAGGGGCATTGGATCCCCAGAGATGACCCACCAGGGCTCTGAGGGCGCTGACCGCCAGTCTCATTCCTATCAGCTGGCTGGGGCATGGGTGATGTGCCTCCGGGTCTGGCCTGCAGAACCTCGGTCAGCGAGCCTCAGAGGACCTGGACTCTGCCTCAAGCCCCTGTGGGGTGGTTTAGTTGGCCGAGGGTGGGGATAAGAATAGAGTCACAGGACAGCAAAACTGTCCAGAGGAGAAGTGGTTGATCTGGCAAGTGGTAAGCTCTTCATCCCTGGAGGTATGCAAGCAGAAATAATCACTTGGCAAACATCAATCATATCAAAGTGTAAGGCATCCAGATGGGCAGAGGAATTGAGGTCTCTCATTCTGCCCTGAGCACCCCAATTCTGATCTTGTAAAGGATATTTTAATAGGTGCGAGTCTTTCTGTCCGTGGACCATCATCACTCAGTCTTTCAATAAACACCCCTCAGCCCCTGGACTCTCAGTCACTGCCCTAGGGTAAGACTTTGCCTGCAGAGAGAACTGATGAGGCACAAGGAGGTTTTGGGGACACACAGGGAACTGACCCTATGGAGCAGGGAGGGGATGGCGGGAAGACTGAGGGCCGCAGGAGCTGGCTCCTGCCAAGTTTCAACTATTATGGTCACCTGGGGACCCGCAAGGGCTTGGAGCAGGGTGTGAAGCCTTCTCCACCCCCAGCCTTCCCCACTGTCTCCCTGGCAGGCAGCAGCTCTGCCCCAGCCCCTGCTAACAGCCTCTCTTCTGTTCCCACAGGACCCCCAAGGGGGTTGTCATCCCCACTTACGAGGAAGCTGTGAGCTGCCCGCTGGCTGAGGGGCCCCCAGCGCCACCTGCATACCCTACAGAGGAAGCCCCGGAGCCACGTGCCTCGGGGGACGCCCTGCTGAGCACCCAGCCCCCCTGGCCTCCGCCCAGCTATGAGAGCGTCAGCCTTGCTGTTGATGCCATTTCTGCAGAGACAACACCAAGCGCCGAGCGTGCCTGCTCAGGCCTGGCTCAGACTGCAGTGGGGGGAAGTTAGAGGCTCCTAGCAGGCCTGAATCCAGAGACAACACTGCTGTGCCTCTCCAGAGCCTCCTGCAGGGCCTGGGACACAGTAGGCACTCAACAAATGTTCGTTCGAAGGCTGTTCTATTTATCTATTCCTGTATAACAAGCCACCCACCATTTAGTAACTTAAAATAAATCCCATTTTATGATGTCTCAGGACTCTATGAGTTGCCGAGGCCCAGCTGGGGGCGTTCTGCCCTCTGTGGCATGGGTGGGGCTGCAGTCCTCAGGGGCCCAACTGGCCAGAACGTTCAGGGTGGCAGTCCTCTGGCCAGCAGTGAGCCCTGGCTGTCATCTGGGAGACTGTGTGCAGGTGAGAAAGCGGGCCTGCAGCAGAGGCAGAGCTGGCCCAAGTGCGCACATCACGTTTATAACCGGAAGAGCATGGCTCTGAATCCAACCACCTAGGCATAGGCTCCACCACGCACCTTTTTTTTTTTTTGAGACAAGATCTCCACTGTGTTACCCAGGCTGGAGTGCAGTGGCTCAATCATGACTCGCTGCAGCCTCTTCCTCCCAGGCTCAAGTGATCCTCCCACCTCAGCCTCCCAAGTAGCTGGAAACACAAGCATACCCAACTCGTTTTTGAAAATTTGTTGTAGAGAGGGAGCTTGCTGTGTTGCCAGGCCCGTCTGATCTCCCAGCCTCCCTCCTGAAGTGTCAGGATTATGGACGTAAGCCACTGTGCCTAGTCTACCGTGTACCATCTTAGTGACTTGGACAAGTGACTTTCCCTCTCTCTGCCTCAGTCTCCTCATCCGTAAAATGGGAATTGAGGATTCCCTCAAAGAGCTGATTTGTGAAGGATCAATGAGATGATAGCAACTGACGTGTGAGTGTGAATTCACACTGAGGCTGCAGTCAGTGGCTCCGTGCTACGGCACCAGATAATAAAGGCAGGGGTCTCAGCCCTGAGCCAGATATTAAGTATGCAGTCATTGTTGGTTCTATTAGCAGAGGTAACCCTCCTCCACCAAGTGCAAATTCGGCCTCTGCTCCCATACCTCCTGTGACGGGAAGCTCACGTCTTTCACTCACTTTGCAGATATGGCAGAAACATCGACTTCTGACCAGCTCCATTCTGCAGCACGTCCCTAGCCCACCCCACTTCCATGAAAAGAGGTGAAGTCACCTTCCCAGGGTCACACTGCCAGCAGGGGTCCAAAGGCCTGGGGCTTAGTCAGCTGGAGAAGGGTGTCATCTGCAGAGCCTACTGTGCGCTGGGCCAGGTCCTCTGCTATTGTGTCATCTTCAAAGTGCCCTGCGACAAGTGGTGGTGTCAGCATTTAACAGGTGAGGTAAAAACCTCAGACAATAAAGTCACAGCCGGAGGCATGGGGCCTCCCTCCTACTCATTGTCACAGTAGCCGCCATCTAATCTGCCCTTGGTCTCTCTGCTTCTCCTTGAGGCTCCTGCAGTCTCTTCTCTGCCCAGCAGGCAGAGTGAGGTGTTCAGACCCAGGTCAGATCATGACCCCCTCCCCACACAGCCAGAACCTGGCATGGCTACCAGCTCACTTTGAATAATGAAAGCCCAGACACTGGTCTGGGGAGAGGGGGGCTGTGAGGTCTGGTCTGAGCCTGCCCTCTCTCCTGACCCTCTCATCTCTTGCCACTCCTCCCCCTGTCCTCTGCTCCAGCCAGTCTCACTGAGGCCCTCGCACTGGCTGTTCCCTCTCTCCTGAAACGCTTTCTGGGGGCTGGCTCCTCAGAAACTGGGGCTCTTTTCTGACTCTCTCCCTCCCTCATCACCAAAACCTGGATCCTTCCTGTGCCCCCCTGCCTTCCTGTCCTCTACAGTCACTGCTTCGCCCTCCCCTTCTTGGTATTAACTCAGGACAATCTAGGAGTCTGGAGGTGTAGGTGCGAAGTGACCTTAGGCTGGACACACACACACACGGACAGGCAGGTTAGGTGAGTTAATGAGTGGCCAGTGTGACCAGGAGGCACCACTTTACTGGGCAGGTGCTAAAGGGACGAGGGCGGGGAGGGCCGGAGGCACAGAGAGACCTTTCCTGCCTTTCTCTCCAATCCACTCATCTGTGTCCTAACCGGAAGCCCGCAGGAGGGTCCATGACTTGCTCAAGGTCACCAGCGTCATGGAAGAGGCTGAGTCAGGGCTGCAGAGGGAGACAGTCTCCTGACCAAGCCATGTTACTGTCCGCTTCCAAGCCGAAGTGGCCTCGCTGTGAACGGGGCTCCTCATACCCACCGGCAGGGTGCCTGACCATGGAGCCACATGAGGGCCAGCTCTGCCACTCTGCGGCCACATGAGGTGCCCCAGCTCTGCCACTCTGCAGCCCCAGGAGGCACCAGTTTGCTTGCTGGCTTCTTTCCTCCTGGACCCAACCATACAGTTTCTTCACCTACTATTCAGACCACATCTTTTGCTGGCCACCAGAGTCTCAGATGATAGGGATCCTCAGAGTTCAGGCTATCCCACGCTTTCCTTGGGCCCTTCCCGGGCTTCTGTTACCTGCTGGATGGACTGGTGATTTCTGTACCTGGAGCTCTCCACCTTAAATCAGCCCTCCCCAGTCAGAAATCCCTATGCTCCCCACTCAATGCCTCATTACTGCTCACTGGGATCTTCCTCTCTCTCATTGAAAAATGAATATCTGGTTCTGGTCTTTCCCCTGCAACCTCATTTAACCTCTGTGAAAAATGTCGGAGACTTTAGCCCCAGGAGGTTTCCTGCCTGAGTTTCCTCTCCAGCCTCCCTCTCCCAGGCATGCAGATTCCATTCCTTGGTTCACACTCACATCCAGACACTACTCTGTCCCAGCCCCCAGTGATAGAGCAGTGCTCAAAACAAAGTCCCTACCCTGTGGGGGCTGGAGTTCTAGTTGGGGGAGATAGAGACAAGAGACAAGATCATCAGGTGTATGTATGATAGGTGGCTGTGAGCACCACAGAGAAATATGGGGAAAGGAATCCAGGGAACCCCTGGGGAGGCGATTCTGCAGTTTTAGAGCAGGCTCAGGGAAGACCTCACTGTGAAGGTGACATTTGGGAAAGGCCTGAAGGAGGGAAGAGAGGGAGCCATGCAGCTATCTGGAAGAACAGCACTCCAGGCAGAAGGAACAGCAGGTGGGGGCCCTGGGGTGCCTATGTATTCCCAGAGCAGCATGGGGCCAGGGTGGTGGAGTGGGTGAGTGAGAGGGGACGTGGCGGGAAGTGAGCTGAGAGGATTGATGTGCAGGTAGCGCTGGCCAGTTTTCCAGAGCCTTTTGGGTCATCTTAAAGCATTTGGCTTTTACTCTGATGAGATGAGGAGCCATTCCAGGGCTCCATGCAGAAGAGAGACGGGATCTGACCCAGTAGTGGGGCTGCAAAGAGACTTCAGAGGTCAAGGATGGAAGCAGAGACCAGGTCGGGAGAGAAACAGATGATGGAGGCTCAGACCCGGTGACGAGCAGTGGTGGGGGTGAGAAGTGATTGGATTCTTATATTTTGGGGGTAGAGCCCACAGGATGTGGGTGTGAGAAATGAGGTGAGGTTGGTTCGCTGGATGGCTAACTGGAAGGATGGGGTTGTGGGAGGGGCGTGTCTGGGGAGGAGGAGGCAATGCAGGCAGCCCGTACACAGGACTTAGAGCTTTCTCTCCAGCCGTGTGGGCGGTTACGTGCCTCAGTGCCTTTGCACATGCTGGCCTCTGTGCCTGGAAGGCTTTTCCTGCCCTGTCAGACTCCAATGCCTTCTCAAGAGTCCCTTCTGTGAATCTGCCCCTTTCACCCTTCATCCCCATCTGTTCCTCCCTCTGTTTTGTGCACATTCAGTACCCTGCACGCATCGCAGTGCCATTACCATATTGTGCCGCAGAAGGTGCCCCAGAAGTTAGGACTCAGCGCCATTCATCCTTGAAGCCCTCTGGTTACTAACACCTCAGTGTCCCCCACATAGTAGGGGCTCAATGAGAGACCCTGAGGACCTGGATAGACTCCTAGCTCTCCTGTTTGTTCCCAGGTTCTGCCACGTTGGGTCGCTCGCCTTGCCTGCACGGGCCGGGTTGCCTACCTATGTCAAATGGGGTGCTCTTTCCCTCCCTGCCTCGGGGCGTCTGGGGATCCCCCTCGGTGTATCCCGAGAGCAGGGGTTAGCGCGCCCTCTGCTGGAGGACGACAGGCTCCGCGCTCTGCTCCCCGGTCCCCACTTGGCCCGGGGAGGTGAAGTCAGAGGGAGCGGACGGCAGGAGATGAAGGGGAGCTGCTGCACCCGAACTTTTCCAGCGCACCCTACACACATGTCCTCATTTAATCTCCAGCCCGACTCTATGGAAGAGCTTAGGTGAGACCCATTTTCCTGCGCGCTTACTTGTTTCCTACTTGTTACCGAGTTTCTTACTCGCTGTTACTTTTTTTTTTTTTTAAAGGGGAGAAGCAACTCAGAGAGAAAAGGGGCAAAGAAGGCTGTAAAGGAAAGAAAAGGCGCGAGAGGAGGAGACTGCCCTGCTGACCGCGAGGCCTCTGAGGAATGGCTGAAGACCAGATCCATCTACATGGGGCTGGGAGGGGGTCCCGTGACCGCTCAGTCGCCGACTCCGCGGAGGGAGACTTTGACCAGCCCCTGACACTCTGCGAGCTCGGTTTCCTCGCCTGTGAAACCGGAGTGATGACTCTCCTCCCACCGGCGACTGCTCTTCACCGGGTCCGAGCCCAGCCACCGCCCCCGGGGGAGGGGCCTTGCCCAGCGCGAGCTACGACGGCCGCCGGGGGCGCACGAGGCCCTGCAGGACCGCGGCTGCGGAGACCGTTCCCGCCGCCCGCCTGGGCTCCAGGGCTAAGGTCCCTGGGGCCTCCGTCTCCTTGCCAGGGAGGGGCACTGGCTAGGTGACACGGGACTCGCCGTTTCCCTTCTCCGAGCCTGTAGCAGATGATGATAACATTTCCCTAGAGGGTCTTACTTTGTTAATAGTCACAGATTACAAAGCACTTGTCCCTTCCCAGCCCCTTTATGTCCCTTCCCTGTACAAAACTTGGGAGGCCGCCTAATAACTATCCCTGATCTGCAAGTGACAAAACTCAAGCCCAGAGCAGAGCTGAGAACCAGTCCTGGCCATGACCTGATCATTTGGCCCTTTCCTGCCCCTCAGCCATCACTCAGCCAGGGCCCATGAGCTCCCTCCTCTGTACAGTGTAAACTGTAAAGTGTAAAGCCCACTCTGAGGGCTGGCGATGGTGGGTGGGAGGAAGGAGAAACCCCTCTTGGAAAACAGCCCGTGGGAAGGACGCCCAGTTAGAGGGGCAGCTGTGAGCACAGGTGAGGGACTAGGGAAGAGCGCCGCCCTGCTGGCCGGAGGGAGAAGGAGCTGATCGCCATCAGCTAGTCCCCAAGCCCTGCAAGTCAGGGAGCCAAGTGAAGGCCTTTTATCGGCGATTTAACCCCATGTAAAGGCCAAGTGAACGTTCTCTTGTAGAGTCCGATGGTCTTCATTTTCCTGCAATCCTGTAAAGGAATCTGATTTCTTCCATCAGCCTGTCCCCAGGATTAAAATGCCTCATTAGTGGTATTCTTAGGAAGGCATCTTCCTAGATCAGGCAGCAAGGAACTGGAGAAAGTTGCTGTCATAGTCACTTACACCCTGCAGGGTCATTAATTCCCAGAGCCTTAGAGATGGGTGGGAGGCAGCTCATTGAAAGCAGACCTGGGTGGTTGACAGCACGTGAATGTGAAGGGGACAGAGGAACTTGGGGAGGCCAGGCCTGGAGACAGCCTGGTACTGGGAGGTACCATTATGATTCCCATTTTACAGAGGAGGAAACTGAGGTACAGGCATCTAAAGGTATCCTTCAGAGTCTTCATGTATTCCTAGCCATATGTGTAATTTAGTGATGGGAAGAGCACTAGTCTGGGAGTCCTTGATTCTAGTTCAAGTCCTTTTCCAAACTCTCTATGACCTTTGTCTTTCTGAGCCTCATTTTTTTCATCTGCAAATGGGACCCCAGCCCCTATTTTGCAGAGAGCTTCACAGGGTCATTATAAAGATAAGAGAAGGCCGGGTGCAGTGGCTCACACCTGTATTCCCAGCACTTTGGGAGGCCAAGGTAGGTGGATCACCTGAGGTCAGGCATTAGAGACCAGCCTGGCCAATATAGTGAAACCCTGTCTCTACTAAAAATTCAAAAAGTAGAAGGGCGTGGTGGTGCATACCTGTAATCTGAGCTACTTGGGAGAATGAGGCAGGAGAATCACTTGAACCTGGGAGGCGGACGTCACAGTAAGCTGAGATCATGCCATTGCACTCCAGCCTGGGCGACAGTGTGAGAATCTGTCTCAGAAAAAAAAAAAAAAAAGAGAGAGAGAGAGAGAAGAGGTAGATATAACCTGATCATGACCACACTGCCCCACAGGAGAGGAGCCCGAATCCAAACCCAGGCAGCCTGGCTTGCCAACAGAGCCGCACTGTTCAGATGCTGCAGTTAAGCAGTTTCACGCTGTGGCGAGGCCTACAGCCTCTGGGTTCACATCCCACTAAAACTGCCATCTCTAGCTGTGTGACCTTGGGCAGGTTACTTGTCTGTGCCCCAGGGTCCTCTGTGGAGTGGGGATACTAGTAGCTGCCTCGTGGGGTTCCCTTCAATGAGTTAATAGCTGTAACATGTTTAGAATGGTGCCATGCACGTAGTCACCTGCCAGTAAATATGGGTCATTATGCCTGAACCCTGGCTAGGCACATGTCCTGGAAGAGTGTAGAATTCTTCAGGATTCTGAAATGCCAGCCTGTGGGACCCTGGAATCCTCCAATAAGCTTTCTAACCTCTCTTGGCTACAGAACTGTACCCTGCTTCCCAGAGCTGGAAGGTGTGAGGCCGCCTGTCCACCCAGCTCAGCCCCATGGTAGGCAAATGAGGTGATGTCAAAGCCTTGGCTGGGGCCCAGCCCCTGTAACCTCCCACTCTCCCTCCCTTGCGTGCTCCCTCACTCAGATTCACACAGGCTCCAGGCCTGCCGGGCCCAAAGGGAAGGTGAGAGGGCGAGGAGTAAAGGTGGCTGGGTGGGTATGTGGGTCCGTTGAAGTGAGCCGCCTCCAGCCCTGTTGAACTGGTGGGCCCAGGGACCAGAGCTGGACCGAGAGGGATCTTGTTCTCCCCTGAAGCCTTGAGTTGCAGTGATTTCAGAGTGTCTTCTCTCCTTGTGTGAGCCTGTCTGGGTGTTTAGGCTGAACTGCAGCCACCCCTCTGCCAGGAGTGTGCAGGCCAGGGCCTGGCCAGGCAGCCATGGCTGATGAGAAGACTTTCCGCATCGGCTTCATCGTGCTGGGGCTTTTCCTGCTGGCCCTCGGTACATTCCTCATGAGCCATGATCGGCCCCAGGTCTATGGCACCTTCTATGCCATGGGCAGCATCATGGTCATTGGGGGCATCATCTGGAGCATGTGCCAGTGCTACCCCAAGGTAGGTGGCGGTGGGGCTGGGTGCGGCTAGGTCACCTGGGGCCAGGAGGGCTGGACACTGTGCCTCTATGCCATAACTCACCTGCCCCATCCTTTAGTGGTCTTTTCATTCTTCTTATTTTGACTTGGTCTTCTGTCTGCTCTCCTGAGCATCCACCCATCGATCCACCCATCCATCCATCCGTCCATCCATCCATCCATCCACACACTCACCCACCCATCTATCCATCCATACACCCATCCACCCATCTATCCATCCACATGCCCACCCATCCCTCCATCCATCCACCCATCCATCTAGCCACCCATCCATCCATCCACTCATCCATCCATCCATCCACCCACCCATCCATCCATCCATCCATCCATCCATCCATCCATCCACACATCCATCCATCCATCCATCCATCCATCCATCTATCCATCCACACACTCACCCACCCATCCATCCACACATCCATCCATCCATCCATCCATCCATCCATCCATCCATCCACCCATCCATCTACCCATCCACACACTCACCCACCCATCTATCCATCCACACACTCACCCACCCATCTATCCATCCACACGCCCACCCACCCATTTATCCATCCACACGCCCACCCATCCATCCATCCCTCCTTCCCTCCCTCCATTCCTCCCTCCCTTAGCCTAAGGGTTGATCAGAAGGCCCGTGGATCTGGAGCTCTGAACCAGAGGCTATGGTGTAGATACAGTAAAGCACAACACGCCATTCCTGTGCTTAAAACAAAAGCTAATGAACGCTGAGCACCTGGCGGGCACTCCTACATTCAGGGTGCAGTTCAGCCCTCATCCTAAGCCTTTTGGTGCCTTCTGTAGTTCCACATTCTGAGCCTTTCTGAGGTCCAGAGGGAGAGGCCCCAAGCTAACAAGTAAGGTTTGGATTGGAGCTCAGATGCGTGTGACTTACACATCATCCGTCACCTTGGGTCTTCTACCTCTGGGTCCCAGAGCTGCTGAGAGCTCTGGGGTAGGTCAGGTCTAACCTTGGTGGCATGCACTGGGCAGTATCCTTTAGAGTCTTCATGTATTCCTAGCCTATGTGTAATTTAGTGATGGGAAGAGCACTGGTTTGGGAGTCCTGGGTTCTAGTTCGAGTCGTGTTCCAAACTCTCTATGACCTTTGTCTTTTTGAGCCTCATTTTTTTCATCCGCAAATGTGACCCCAGCCCCTATTTTGCACAGAGATTCACAGGGTCATTTTAAAGATCAGAGAAGAGGTGAGATATAGGAATATTTTGTAAACTGTAAGGTGTTATATATAGATGAAGGGCTACCACTGTTACTGATATTGATCCTCCCAACAGCTCTGTGGAATGGAAATGGTAGGAGTTGTAAATCTTCAATGCCTAGAGAGCCTAAGTGACTTCCAAGGTCACATAGCTGGTCAGGTACAGACCCGGGAGTAAAGGAGGGAAACAAGGACTCTAACTTGGACTCTGTCTCTAGTTACCTGGGAGACTTTGCTCATGCCCCTTTCCTCTCTGAGCCTCAGTTTCCTCATTTGTACAATGCGTGAGTTAGGAGGAGTGGTGAGGAAGTGGGTATATCTCGGGGTCCTGCTGGACCTAACATCTAAGGCTCCAGGCCTAGGCAGCCCCCAGCAACCCCCACGCCTCCTCTCCTCCCACCTGGGTGACTGTGTTCAGGGCTTCAGGGAAGGAGAGGGACGGCTCCTGGAGCCTGGGCAGGCTCTCCCTAGCCCTGCCCCCTCCACAGGCCAGCCCTGGGCTGTCATTCTGTTCGGTGCTGGAGCGGTCTGGGCTGGTTTGCAGTCATTTAGCAGGCAGTTTACAGTCAACTTGCCTCTGTCTGTGCAATTCCCTGAGCAGAGGTCACCAGGAAAAATCCTTGGAGCCAAAGCCAACCATGTCACCACTGCCATCGTAATCCTTCTCCCAGTGAGGAGGCTGGACCCTGGGGAACAGCAGAGGGATGGCAGGGGTGTGGAGGGAAACATCCTTCCTGTCCTCCTCTCTTAACCAGAGGTGGCTCTGGGGTGGTGGGCAGGCTGATGGAAGTGGCGGTAGAGGGGAGGGAGGGGAGGAGGGAATATTGCTGGGTATTAATGAGTAACTGTTGATAGATTCATGTGTTCACGTGCTGTGGAGGCAGCGAGGGGGACTGGAAATGGCGTATGTTGTAGTGACCTACAGGCCCATATTCAAATCCCTGCTCCTTCATGTCCCACGTCTGTGACCTTGGCAGAAGGAGTCCCCCCATCTGCCCCCCAGCTCTGAGCCTTGTACAGCCAATTGGGAGAACACAGTGGGATCCTGTGTGTGTGTGTGTGTGTGTGTGTGTGTGTGTGTGTGTGTGTGTGTGTGTTGGGGGAGACCTGGAGACCTGGCACCGTGCCTGACATGGAACACATGTGAAGGCATTGTTCTCAGGACTGAGGATTGGTATTTGTGGCACTGGGTGGGTCTCTGTGTAAGTGCAGGTGTGTGTGAGTGTGTGTTTCAGAGATGCAGGCTAGAGCCAGCACAGGTTGACTCCAGTAAGGGAAGAGAGGAAAACACATTGCAAACCAGGGAGACACTCAAGCGGCGAAGCTCCCTGGATCCTGCGTGGTCTCACTGGTGCCTGGACCAACCTCGCCTGCGATGCTCATGGCTGTCCTGCCCTCAGCCTCCTCCCCTGGCTCTCTGGCCAGATCCGTGGAAAGTCTCAATAAATGGGGAGATGTAAGTATAAGGAAATAGAGTCAGCTAATTAGAATGCAGGGGTGAGGGGCAGCCAATACCAACATGCATTAAGCTGTCCGTGTCTTTTAGGGGCTAGAGGTCTGGTGGGAGAGACTATTTGCTGCCTGATGGGGAGGAAATAGGCTTCACAGAGAAGATGAGCTGACCTTTGTAGGTGAGATAGGAGTTCACCAGGCAGAGAAGAAGGGGACAGACATTCCAGGCAGATGAGCAGCATGATCAAAGCAATGTAACTGCTAAGTAAATCATAGCAATGTGGTGAAAGAATCAAAGCAATGTGGTGAAAGAATAAGGCAAGTGGGCAAGTGTGGGTAGGAGAGTCAGAGGGAAGGGAGATAAAGGTGGAGAGAGAGTGGGGCTCAGCTCTTCAGAGCCTGGAATGCCGTGGTAAGGAATCTGGAGCTGATCGTTTAGTTAATGGGACATGACCAGCTTTACAGTTGAAGAAAGACATCCAGAAGAAGGAAGGTCTGGGGGCAGCCATACCCATGGAGAGGCTTCTTCTCCGGTCCTGGTGAGAGCTGACAGTCATCTGGACTAATGCGGAATTTGAACCCAAAGCTGTAAGAACTCAGGTGACATTTACAGTTCACTACACATAGAGTGCCTGCTGTGGCTAGGCATAGCACCAGCACTTCCACCCAGGTTATCTTATTGAATTTCTAAAGTGGACTTGGTCAGATTTTGTGGCCAACTGGGCCCCAGGCATGACAGAAGAGAAGGGATCAGGACAAATTTAGTGTATGGGGCGGTTGGAGGTGCTGAGCCCATTAGTGAAGATGGGCCTGGGGAGCTGTGAGCAGGGAAAGGAGTGGCAGGGAGAGCAGGGTCTCTGCCGACACATCCCCCATTCCTCACTCCTGCCTGCTGTGCTGGAGCCCAGGACCAGGGGCCCGACTGGTGGCCTCCCTCCCTCTGGAGATGGCTCAGTGTTCTGCCTAAACACAAACCCGAGTGTACTCTCCTGCTGAGAACTCCTTCAGGACTCCCCATTGCTTCTGGACAAAGGCTAAGCTTAGTTTGATGTTCTGGTGGTCTCCATGGTCTGATATCCCCTTCCCAGCTTCAACTCTGCCTATCCCTACTCATCAAAAAACTTGTATTTTAAGATTCTCTCCTTCTCCAAGCTTTTCATAGGGATGGTGATGATGATAATGATGGTGATAATGAGAGTGCGGTGGGGATGGTGAGGGTGAGAATGGTGATGGTAATAATGATGATGATGTCAGTGATGGTGCTGGTGAGGATGATGATGGTGAGGATGATGATGGTGAGGATGGTGCTGGTGAGGATGATGATGGTGAAGATGGTGATGGTGAAGATGATAATGGTGATAATGGTGATGATGATGATAATGATAATGATGGTGGGTGAGGATGGTAATGGTGAGAATGGTGATGATGATCGTGATGATGATGGTAAGGACGGTGATGGTAAGAATGGTAATGGTGACAATGGTGGTGATGATAATGATAATGATGGTGAAGATAGTGATGATGATGATGATAATGTTGGTGAGGATGGTGATGGTGAGAATGGTAATGCTGATAATGGTGATGATGATGGTAATGGTTATGATGGTGATAGTGATGATGATAGTGATGGTGATGATGGTAATTTTTGTAGTAATAATAATTATAGTGATGATTGATGGTAATGAGGATGATGAAGGTGATGGTGATGATGGTGCCGACTAAGCTATGAGGTATTGAAGCAGAGGAAGAGGCAGCTTCTAAGAAGTACAGTACCAGCTAGGAAGTACAAGGCATCCTTAGTGGGGGTGAAAGATGCCCAGATCCCTGCCTTAGTTTTCTTTCTTTCTTTTATTTCTTCCTTCCTTCCTTCTTTCTTTCTTTCTTTCTTTCTTTCTTTCTTTCTTTCTTTCTTTCTTTCTTTCTTTTTCTTTTTTAAAGACAGGAGCTCAGTCTGTCACTTAGGCTGGAGTGCAGAGGCGCAATCATAGCTCACTGCAACCTCAAACTCCTGGGATCAACCAGTCCTCCTGCCCCAGTCTCCCAAGTAGCTGGGATGACAGGCGCACACCACCACACCTGCTAAGTTTGTTATTTAATTTTTTTTCTTTTTTTAGAGACAGGGTATTGTTTCATTGCCAGGCTCTCTGCTTTATTTCTAGACATCTAGGGGAAGCTCACTCCTCATAGGAGTTCAAAGGCCCCCTCCATCCATCATTTCCTTCTCCCTATCAGAATGGAGCTTTCTTAGTGCCAACAAGTGTCTTCTATTTACTTCACTCTATGGGAAGTGAAATAGGGAAATGCTATTTGTGAATCTGGTATAATACAGTAGGGTCTCAACAAATATTTGCTGGCAAATTTTCAGCTGAAGAGAAGCAAGACTCAGAGAAGTCAGACAACAGAATCATCAGTAGCATCAAGTTATGACTTACTGAGCAGTTACTATGTGCTGGGCACCATGCTGAGGGATTCCCTACATATGATCTCATGAAATTTTCACAGCAACCTCAGGAGTCAGACATAACTAGCCCCATTTAAAAAACTTGTGGTAAAATACACGTAACATAAAATTTAGTGTCTTAAACATGTTTGAAGTGTACAGTACAGCTAACTACATTCACATTGTCGTCCAACCAGTTTCCAGAATGCCTTGCATCTTGTAAAGCTAAAACTCTAGACCCATTAAATAACCTCATTATTCCACTCCCTAGTCCCTGGCAACCACCATGCTGCTTTCTGGCTCTATGGATTTGACTATTCTAGGTGCCTCAGAAAAGTAAAATCATACAGTATTTGTCTTTCTTTCTATTTATTTATTTATTTGAGATGGAGTTTCACTCTTGTTGCCCAGGTTGGAGTGCAATGGCATGATCTAAGCTCACTGCGACTTTCGCCTCCCAGGCTCAAGTAATTCTCCTGCCTCAGCCTCTGGAGTAGCTGGGATTATAAGCATGTACTGCCACACCTGGCTAATTTTTTTTTTTTTTTCAGTAGAGACAAGGTTTCACCATGTTGGCCAGGCTGATTTCGAACTCCTGACCTCAGGTGGTCCACCCGCCTCAGCCTCCCAAAGTGTTGGCATTACAGGCGTGAGCCAACATGCCCAGCCCAGTATTTGTCTTTCTGCTCAGCATAATGCCATCACGGTTCAGTGATCTTGTAGCATGTGTCAGAATTTCCATCCTTAAGGCTGAATAGTATTTCGTTGTGTGGATAGACTACATTTTGTTTATCCATTCGTTCACCAGCGGTTACTTGAATTGCATCTACCTCTTGGCTCTTGTGAATGAATAGTGGTGCTCTGAACATGCTGTGAAAGTGTCTCTTTGAGGCTAGCCCCTTTATACAGAGGAGCACAGAGAGACTGAGAAGAGAGATGACCTGCCTAGGGCCCACAGCGAGGACCTGGCAGAGGAGGGATCCTCCACCCATCTCCCAGTCCCCACAGGCAGAGCTCCTCTCCCTCACCCACTGCCTCCTTCATGATCTGCCTCCTGCTGTACCACACAGTGCCCTCCTAGGGCTGGACTTGCAGAGACCTCTTGATTCCTGAAAGTTCAGGGACAGGGACTGGTGGGCATAGCTTCTCTGTCACCCACTGCAGCCCATGTGCCAAAAAACACATGAGAATGGCTTGCTTTCCACTTATTCAGCAAATATGGATGAAGGACCTACTATGTGCCAGGTATGTGCTGGGCACTGGATGGAGACCCCTGGGAAATGACAAGATGTGAGCTCCCCAAGGACAGGGTTGTCTCTTTCACTCTCTGCAGCTCCTAGTACCTGTGACAGTGCCTGCACACAGCAGATACTCAGTAAGTTGAGTGAATGAAGAAGAACCAGGGTGGGAGCAGGAGCGCAGAGGTTCATCCTCCCACTGGTGCTGTGCCCCAAGCAGGCCCCTCTCCTGCCAAGCAGAGAGGCCTCCATGGTGCAGCCTGTCTCCCACGGTGCGTGGAGATGTTTGCCGATTCCCTGGGGGCACAGCAGCCCCCCACCCTGGTCAGCTGCACAGAGGCTGTCTCTCCTTTGCTTGCAGATCGCCTTCATCCCTGCTGACTCTGACTTCCAAGGCATCCTCTCCCCAAAGGCCCTGGGCCTGCTGGAGAATGGGCTTGCTGCCGAGATGAAGAGGTAGGTGCCAGGCCTGCTGGGCAGGGGAGCAGTAAGCCCCATCGACAGTCTCCCCTGACTGAGGAGAGTGAGGGAGAGGCCGGGAAGGCTGTTTGCCTTCTCACTTACTGAGAACGTGTCATTAGAAATTAGGGACTGTTTTTAACTCTCAATTCTGTGAGTCAGGTGTTATTATTCCCATTGTACGGATGAGGAAACTGAGACCCAGGGACTTTGTCTTGTCAGGGACAAGAGTATGTTACAGGGAATACAAGATCTCCATGAAGCAAATCATACAGGGAAACATACTATGAGAAACACAGTGAAATAGTCACAGGAGTGACTGCTAGGCATGGTGATGGCCAGGGCACTGCCATAGGGCTCTGCTGCCTACTCACTGCACAACTTCTGGCAAGCTACTGACCTCTCTTTGCCTCATCTGTAAAATGGGGATACTAATGGTACCTATCTCTTAGGGCTTCAGGGAGGGTCAAGTGAGATAATATATGCAGAGTGCTAAGAACAGAACCTGACACACAGTAGGTCTTCTATGAGTGTTTGTCATCATTAGTAAGTGCCTTCTGTGTGTCAGACACTGAGTCAGGCATGTGTACCCACCATCTCCATCAGTCCTCATAGAAACCCTGTGAGGTGGGGGTGTTAGGCCCTTTATACAGATGAGAAGGTTGAGGCTCAGAGAAGTGTAGTCACAAACCCCAAACCTCATGGGGAGTCAGTGATGGAAGTGGGGCCTGAACTCAACAGTGATGGAGGTGAGGCCTGAACTCGGCAGTGACGGAGGCGGGGCCTGAACTCAGGCCTGATCTGGCCACAGACTGCTTCCCTCCCTGGAGGTTTTGAGCTCTGGCTCCCATGGCACAGCCAAGAATGCTCCAGCTATGGAGAGGCTGTGGGACCACCAACCCCCTGGGCTGCGACTCTGTGCTCAGGAGGCCTGGCTTCAGGCCCAGGGTCTGTTGGCTGGGTCAGGGATGCTCTCTGCTTTGCTTGGGAAAGTGGATGATAATGGCATTTTCTGCTCCTGGTACACAAGGTGAACAACTGTCTCAGTGGGAGTGAAGGGGACACACTCCATGGGTATGGAGGCCAGCCTGGGGTCCGTCTCAGGACTGGTTACTTGGAGTGGGCTCCTGTGATGGTGCAGGGGCTCAGGCCACCCTGGGTTCTGAGCTCTTCCCTGTCACTTTCAGGCTGTGTGACCCCAGGCAAGGGCCCTAGTCTCTGAACCTTACTTTCCAGAGGGACTGCAGCACGGTGATAGAGAAATGAAGCCTGGAGCTCCAGTGCCATCACCTAGGGCCCATGTCACCTGGGTACTAGTCTGTTAGAGACTCTGTGCCTCAGTTTCCTCATAGTATCTCTTGTAATTATGAGGAGGGTTAGATGAGCCAACTAACAGCACCTGGCAGGAAAGGAGCGCCCCATTGATGTAGACCATTATTGCTGGGTATGTCCTCATCTGTAAAATGGCAATGAGAATTTCTGCCTCAAGGCATCGTCTGGAATAATGGATTGATAAGCATACAGCCTTCACCCACCATCTGGGAGCCAGCAAACTCAATGTTAACTGCTCTTCCTTTTGCAATTGCATCTTTATGCTTAACTTTGGAGACATCAAGTGAAAAGAACAGAGAGTCAGACTTGGGAGTAGGCCAGAGCTCCGTCACTTAATTTACTCACTTTGCTGGGCCTCAGCCTCCTCATCCCTGAAATGGGAGCAGTTACATACCTCAAAGGCTTCTTGTGAGCTGAGGGGAGACCACATACCCAAAGCAAACAGGTTGGGGGAGAACACTGCTGTTTGCTGAGCGACTCTCTGTCCACCTGCCTGTTCTCTCTCCCACTCCAGCCCCGGTCCCCAGCCCCCCTATGTCCGGCTGTGGGAGGAAGCTGCCTATGACCAGAGCCTGCCTGACTTCAACCACATCCAGATGAAAGTCATGAGCTACAGTGAGGACCCCCGCCCCTTGCTGGCCTCCGAGACGGGACAGCCGAAGCTGGGAACTGGTGATGGAGAAGGTGGCCCTGGCGACGTTCAGGCCTGGATGGAGGCTGCCGTGGTCATCCACAAGAGATCAAATGAGAGTGAAGGGGAAAGAAGGCTAACTCAGAGCTGCCCTGAGTGAGTGCTCAGAGGACAGGAGTGGGGCTCTGCCCAGTTCAAGGGTTAAAAAGGAGAGGAGTGGGGGACCACCAGGGGGTGGGTGGGGACATTGGGAGTAAGGAGAGGGCGGTGAAGCGTGTGGGACATCCTGAGATGTGGCAGGTGTGGCAGACAAATGAGTATGGGCTTGGGAGTCGGACGGGCCTTGGTTCCAATCCCGGCTCTGGCGCTGTGTAGCTGTGCTCATTTCCTTACTGTCCCTAGCCTCAGTTTCCCCACACAGGAATGATCATTCCTGCTGCCCAGGAATGTTGAGATTGGGACAGTGCATTTAAGTGCCTGGCATACAGCAGCCCCTTGCTGGCTCTGAATGCTTGTCATGAGTAGCAGGGGGCCAGGAGCCAGAGGACCTGAGTTCAAATTTGGATCTGCCTCTGACCTGCTCTGTGACCTTGGGCAAGGCGCTCCCCACTCCACTCCCATCCCTGTCTGTCTGTGAACTGGGTTCCTCATTCATCCGTGTATCTATTCATTCTATCCACATTACTCAGCACCAACTCTCTGCCCAGCCTTCATTGGCATCAACCCCTGAGGAGCTCTTGAGTCCAATGGGGGAGGCAAAGACACAGAGGGACACCCCAGTGTAACTGGGCCTGTGAGCAACGCAGGAGACCCTGAATAATTGGAGAAGTAGATGAGTGACCTGGTTCAGATAATAACATAATAATAGCCCTATTTCTTGAGCACCTACTGTGTGCCAGGCACCTTCTATGTGCCAGGCATGGAGGAAAAAGCTGCAGGAGTGAATACTGTTATTTCCTCCACTTCACAGGGGGAGGAAGCTGAGGCATGGGAAGGTGGATTAACCTACCCTAGGCCTTGCAGCTAGTGGCTGGAATGTGGACCCAGGCATTCGAATTCTGAGATGCCCTTACCCTTGTGGTCTTTGCCCCTGCAGCCCCCCAGCCTTTCCTGAGGGCCCTGCCCCCTTGGCTTCCTTCCAAGATGACCTGGACATGGGCTCCAGTGAAGGCAGCAGCCCCAACACATCTCCACATAATGGGGAGGAAGCTTGTTCCCCACAACAGGAGCCCCAGGCCTGCAGGTGCCCACTGGACCACTTCCAAGACTTTGCCCTGATCGATGCCCCAACGTTGGAGGATGGGCCCCAAGAGGGGCAGCAGTGGGAGGTAGTCCTGCCCAACAACTGGCAGCATTACCCAAGGACAAAGGTGGAGGAGACGGAGGCTTCGGACACAGGTGGGGAGGAACCCAAGGAGGAAGAGGAAGACCTGTACTATGGGCTGCCTGACGGCCCCGGGGACCCCCTCCCAGACAAGGAACTGGGTTTTGAGCCTGACACCCAGGGCTGAGATGGTTGTGCTCCATAGCTTCTAGTCTGGAACTGCTGCTAACCCCTGTGTGACAGCACAGGGCCTCAGTTTCCCTATCTGCAAAATGGGATGATATGGAGGTTCAAATGGAATGGTGGCATTTTGAGAATGGTAAAGAAATGCACAGGGAGGGGATGATTACTATCAATGGACTGTTGTTTTTCCAATAGTTGGTTGTCTTCAGCCAACCTTTGAAGGCAAAATGTGATTTGTTGAGGTTTGCAGCAGCTGTGGCCCTCAAAAGCATTTTCCACCTCCCCCCAAAACTGGCCTCTGACAGGGACCTTCCTTGATGCTTCCCCTGGGCCCCTGATCCTTTGTGAAGGCCTCTCAGGGTTCCCATGACTATTGTGTCTTATAGTCCGCTTGGTAGATGGCATGATCTGTCTTCAAGCAAAGGGAGCCTCATCTCCTCCTGGGCCACATTCCTCCTGCAGCTTCCATTCCTCCTTTACCAGGACCCTAAACCTTCCTTGAATGACCCCTGCTGACCTCATTCTCTCTGCTCCTCCAGTGCCAAGCCTGGCCCCCTGCCCATCTTGTGGCTCACGTTCTTGCCCAAGCTGTTCTCCTCCGCCAGGATGCCCCTGGCTCCCTTTTCAGCTTGGCAAATTTGTACTCATCCTTCAAACCCCTGCACAGATGACCCCCCTCAGAAAGGTTTTCCTGATGTCACTGCCTCCTGGAACCAGGCAGTCTTGCTTTTCTGCACTGCCTCTGGGACCTGTACATTTATCAACATGGCATGGCTGCCTGCCTCCTGTAAAGGGCAGCGTCTTGACTTTACCAACCTTGGGATCTCCTGTGCCCAGATGGGCTTTTCTGGCCTGGCCCAGAATCGGTGGTCATCAAGGGTGTACAGAATTCACCAGGACCCAGGAATCTGTTGCAGATAACATCACTGTCCCCCACATTCCCAACTTTTAGACTCACAGCCCTCTTACTCTCTGGCATTCAAACTTCTAAATGGTCTGTATGTATTCCCAAAGCAGGCAAAAAGCCCTCAGAGGAACACCACCCCCAACCCCTGCCTGTGGAATACATTTGCTTTGACTTGGAATTATAGGTGAAATTCAGCTTCCTGGCCTCCTTCAGTTTGACTTGGTTGGCTGGCCAGGTGCAGTGGCTCATGCCTATAATCTGAGCAGTTTGGGCAGCCGAGGTGGGTAGATCACTCGAAGCCAGGAGTTGGAGACCAGCCTGGGCAACATGGCGAAATCCTGTCTCTACTAAAAATACAAAAATTAGCTGGGTGGGGTGGTGCACACCTGTAGTCTCAGCTACTTGGGAGGCTGAGCTGGAGGATTACTTAAGCCCAATAGATGGAGGTTGCAGTGAGCCGAGATCGCACCACTGCCCTCCGGCCTGGGTGACAGAGTGAGACCCTGCCTCAAAACAAAACAAATGGAATTGGATGGCATTTAGTGAGCATCTACTATATTCTAGATATTGAGCTGTGATCTCTAGGGGTAAAGACACATTAACTACTGACACTGTCCTTGCCCTCAGAGGGCTCACAATCTAGTGAGCTTGATTTCCTTGTTAGAGACAGAGCGCAGAGCAGAAGCTGAAGTGGGAACAGAGAAATAAACAATGGACGCACCAGAGGCAGCAGAGTGACAGCTCCCAGCTGTTTGGGGCGGTGGAGCATGGCGGTAAATAGCTCAGGCTGTCTCTGCAGCCCCTGAAGACATCACTGTACCCTATTGTAGCATCTCGTGGTGATGCTATTGTTATGCTGGTCTCTGCAAAGCCTGTCTGTGCCCCAACCCAGGATTGTGGCAGCTGCAGAGAAAATGGCAGTAACACTACCTCAAACCAGGATACATCCTCAGAGCCTGTGCCCTGGGCCACCTGGGAGCCGGAGACCTTCACCTGGGCTATGCCTCCAGGTTGAGGTTGGGGGTCCCGGCCTAGGGAAAGAGATGCCCCGTGTGCTGGGTCACAAGGTCACAGCCCTGGGAACACACTCCTTTTTCTTTCTGCATCATTTCTGCCTCAGCAGTGAAGGATGCCACAGGGTGCACCCTCTCTGCTGGCATGACACGGGACAGGTGTTTCTGCTCACAGCTGTCGAGTCTTCGGATGAGGTGAGGGGTAGCGTGCTCCTGTGCTCTGTTGACTAAGGCAGGGCAGCCTACAACCCACATCAGAAAGAGCACCGCACCAAGGGCTAAAATAAAACCACTTTCAACATTTAAAGGGGTCACCTTCATTCACCTGCAAATTCTTTTCTTTAAAACCACTTATTCCCTCAGGGCAGGATACCTGAGACCTCATGCCAGGAGGCACCACAGGCCCTCTTTGGGAAGTAAGTGCTCACTGCAGTGGCAAGACTGTGGGCAGTGCGGTGTGGTGCTCAATCTCAGGAGTGGCCCCACACCCCTGAACCACAACTGCAGGGGTGGGCGTTAGACCTAAACAAGAGCCTCTGGCTACTGGGTCTGCCAGCAGGGAGATGCTAACCCCTCTGCAGGGGGCTAGGGTAGTGAGATGGTGAGACTCAGGCTAGGTCTCCCTGCCTCTTGCTGCATGATGGGGAGACCGCTCACCTGATCTACCCAGGAAGGTCCCGGTCGACACCCACTGCCTCTGCTAGGTTAGGAGGAGGCCCCCTTTCCCTCTCAAAGGCACCTCATGCGGATGATACAATATGTTACTCTCAAAGGTTTCTCATCTCGATGATACAATATATGACCTTGGGCAAGTCTGGTTGCCTCTGTAGCCCTCAGCTTTCTCATGTGCAAATGATAGATGAAGTGCTTGTATTTGGAATCTTGCAGGGTTATGTGACGGGGGTATTTGCTGGGACCTGTCTTGTCAATGCCCTGCGGCCAAAGACCACCAGAGCACACCTGTAGTTAACGAGCTGGGTTTTCATGGCAGCGAGGTGAACGAACACCAAGGCGAGCTGGGGGAGTCTGAAAGAGGTATTAGAAAGGACTAGTTATGGGATTTGGGCCTGTGTTCAGCGTCTTGGGGAGGGTTGAAGGAGTGGACCTCTGCTCTGGACTGGATGCCGTCAGGAGGCAGGCTCATTCTGTGGCTGGGCATCTTCTTCCATCTCTTCTAGGATAAAATAAAATAATAAAACACTGTGCTTCATGCCCTGGCCTTCCAACTTGCAGGCCCCTCTAAAGCACCAGGGCCTCTGGGCAGCCGCTCTCCACTGGGAGAGGAGCAGGGTGCTGGTGGAAGTCCTGGGGGGAAGTAGGGAGGCTCTGAAACGGCCAGCAGGGGAGTTTTGGGGTGGTAAAGCCTGGATTCCAGCTTTCAGCCCCAGGCTCCGGGTGTGTGTGCCAGGGTGAAAATGCCTGCTCTTGGTCACTCTCCTGTCAGGTCAGAGGGACTCTGGAAGTTTCCACTCTCTGGGGAGAGAAAGGCCCTGGAAGGATGGCCCCTGCCCTTAACTGGAAAGAGCGGGCAAGGAAAGGCAGGGAGCTCGGGGGCAGGGAGCCTGGGCTCTGCTGACTGCTTGCCATGACCTTGGGCACACCACAGTCCTCTCTGGGCTCCTCTCTCTTTTCTCTGTGAGATATGGTGGGGGTGGGCAAGATTCCACTTCTGCTCCCAGTCCCGCATCACTGAGTGCCAGGCACCATGCAAGGCACCACCACACCTGTTACCCCATCTGGTCCTCGAAACAGCCCTGAGGGACCAATCTGTCAATTCCACATTGTAAATGTTTGTTCAAAATCCCGGACTCTAGAATCAGAAAGACCAGGTTTCACCTTCAGCCTCTGCCAGTTTCTTGCTGTGTGGCCTTGGACAAGTCACAGCCCCTCTCTGAGCCTCAATGCCCACATTTATGCAGTCGGGAGGATCATACCTCCCTCCTGAGCTTCTGTGAAGAAGAACTGGGTATAATGGGTATAACGCGTCAGACACATTGTAGGTGCTTAGGCAGCGTTGGTCTCCTTCCTTCTCTGGGTCTCTTCCCTCATCTATGCAGCAGGGAGTCACTGTCCTGCCTATAAATAAAACAATAGGTGAGTGCATTCACCAGGAGGAAGATGCATGTAAAAGCTTCTTTCAAGGGGTAAAGAATGTCTGGGCACCTGGTGCTGAGAGGCAGGTAAGCCCAGGGACTAAGGTGTATAAAACGCCTCCTGCGGGGCGGGAGGGGAGCAGTATGCTGAGTGAGAGGGGCAGCACCCCGAAGCTCCGGAGGAGAAGCAGGATTGCTTGCGCTGTCAGACAGGCGCCAAACAGGGTTCCAGGCACCTGCTGAGTGTCAGGCGCTTCCCATAAATCATTTCGTTGAATTTAATCTTTCCATCTGCCCTGAGAGATGGGTGTTAACAGGAGAAAAACTGGGATTCAAACGTAGATCCTCTGAGCCTGTGTTCTTTCCACGATGCCACCTGGTCCACACATAATAACACTCAACAATGCACCTGCTGTGCTGTGCACGCTTGATTTGATTTTATCCTCGAAGCTTGCAAGGTTGGTATGCTGTCCCCATTTTATTTTTATTTTTATTTTCATTTTGAGACACAGTTTTGCTCTTGTTGCCCAGGCTGGAGTGCAATGGCATGATCTCAGCTTGCTGCAACCTCTACCTCCCAGGTTCCAGTGATTCTCCTGCCTCAGCTTCCCAAGTAGCTGCGATTACAGGTGCACGCCACCACACCTGGCTAATTTTGTATTTTTAGTAGAGATAGGGCTTCACCATGTTTTCCAGCTGGTCTCAAACTCCACCTACCTTGGCCTCCCAAAGTGCTGGGATTACAGGCATGAACCACCACGCCCAGCTGTCCCCATTATATAAATGAGGAACTGAGGCTCAGAGAAGCTGAATAATTTGCCCATCCTTGCAGAGAAGAGCTAAATGGAGATGAGGAGGTCAAGCTGCAGGGCCTTCTGTTGCTGGCAGGAATCATCCAATAGCCCCAGGCGATTCTGACCCAAGTGGGATGGGAGAAAAGTCAGTATCAATAAGTCAGGCAGCAAGGTTCCACTGAGATCCACCTGTGCGTTTCTCCGTGCTAGTGCGGAGGGAGACATACACTCCCACAACTTCCATGACTCCCTACCGCCCACAAGATAAAAGTCAGATTCTTCAGCCTGGCATTTGAGGCCCTTTGTGATCCAGCCCCAACTGCCCCATCCAGCTGAATCATCTGCCATGTGCCCCCGTGCAGCAGCCCTGGAAACTTCACCTTTCCAGCCACCCTGCCCGGGCTCATGTTGTTCCCTCCACCCAGATGCCCTTCATCCCCTTCTCTGACATCCCCCAAATGCTACCTGTTCCCTGGAGCCTGAATGAGCCCTGCTCTCCCCTCTCAGAGTGGAATCTGTCCTCACTGCACTCTCTCCTCAAGTCCCTCCCAAACCGCGTGTCCGGCTCTGTCTCCAGCACTTCTGAATGACTAGCTGTGTGACTACCAGTCTCCTCACCTGGACTGGGAGGTCCTTCAAGGACAGGGGCCTCTTCCCATCCATATTTCTATCCCCAGGACATAGCAAGAGCAAGGAACAGTAGTGCTGGTGGAACAGAGTTGAACCGAACCTGGTTCCCATCCTGAAGTTTCACTGGCCCAGGGGCAGGGATGACTAACCTAGGGATGGGGAGCACCCACTCTGGAATAAACAGCGCTCGGTTTGAGACGAGGCTTCCCTACTGGCCAGCTCTGTGACTGGCCAGGAGACTTAGCCTCTCTGGCCCTCAATCTCCTTATGATAAATTGAGGTTAATGATATCTACCCAATAGGCATGTTGTGAAGATTGGATGAGATCATGCGTATTGAGTGTTGTGTGCGCGTGGCACCTGGTGAATCCCCAGGAAAGTCAGTTATCATTATTAGTGTCACCTGCAGAGATGATGGTACAATGTAGGCAGCAGGTGCCACAAGCACTGTGTCATCCAAGCACAGGTATAACTCAAGCTCTGGATCGTCAGTGCTTCCAAGTGCATGTCAATGGACCCAGCTGGACTGGTGGCATCAGCTTTTTTTTTTTTAATCAGAAAAGTTATGTACATCTTTTTTTTCTTTGCATATTTTCAATGTTCATCCACATTGTAGCATGTATCAGTTTTTTTTTTTTTTGAGAAAGAAAGAAGAAGAAAGAAAAAAAGGGGAGAGAGAACAGAATTCTTGCTCTATTACCCAGGCTAGAATACAATCTAGGAATAGGTATTAAAAACCTCTTTTATACCGATAATTGTACTTAACACAGACAGGAAGGAATAAGGGAAGAAAATAACAAACAGTGAACCAATATTTCATTTAAGTCTGTGAAATGCTATGCAAATGCTGAAGAGTGATTTACTTCCAATTATATAGTCACTTTCAGAATAGGTGTAATATGATACTGAGAAAAATGTATGTTCTGGAGACCTGAGATGAAGAATTCTATAGATATTCACCAAGTTTACTTATTCCAGGTCTAAATTCCCTATTAATTTTCTATCTCGTTGACCCGTCGAATATTAACAATGTGGTGTCAAGATCTCCTGCCATT